>SJYC01114340.1:0-58872 GCA_006408675.1 Madoqua kirkii | reverse complement strand
TTGCAAGGAGTCAGACACGACTGAGGGACTGAACTGAACTGAACTGAGGAACACCTTTTGGATGGCTTTAAAAAGCTGTTTCTGGGTCTCACGTGTCTATAAGACACACATACACACCAAGGCTGAGCAGCAGCTGTGAGAAGTTGGGGTCAGCACTGACCGGGGCTGGGTTCCCCCTAAAAGGGGGCTGGCTTTCTGCTCTATCAACCTATCTTACAACAACTCTGAGGACAGACCATGAGGAGCTCCATTTTACAAGGAGAGCTCTGAGGCTCAGAGAGGGCAAGGACTTCCCCAGGACCACACAGCAGAGGCAGGAGGGGAAGCAGGTCCTGAGCTCAGGGTGCTGCTCACTTACAGTAGAAGCTCCCACCAGGGTGGTGTACCCCTTGCCCCGGGGGGTGCTGGGAAAGAGGGACCTGGGCTAGGTGGTGACACACATGGAGGGCTCCCATGGGGGCATTCTCAGGGGGGCTGTACCCACAGCTCGTCTTGGTTCTGTGCCCGTAGTCAGCCTGTCCCCAGCACAGAGCTCCAGCCTCAGTCCCACATATGGTTGCCTCTGTCCCCAGCTCCCCACCCCGTCCATCTCTAACCACAAAGGCAGTATCTTGAACCCACCAGCCCAAGTCCTGAACTCTCAGCAGAGGTTAACGGCTACCTCCTGTGGCTCACTCTCCCACCTGAGCCCACCACAAGCTCTGGTTTGAGGGGACAGACCTCCCAGATTGTCCCTTCTTCTTGCTCCACCATAAGAAGCAAACGGCTGACGATGCATAAAACCTGCTGTCACTCTGACTCCTGGGTCCGTCCGCCGAAACCCCTCTGACAGCTCTTTCCACCACGAAAGCTTGACCTCCTGACACAGAACTGTCACCTCCTTGAGCCTGGGATGGAAGGCCAAACAACCTGGGCCTTCCTGGCTCAGCCACACAGAGGTCACATTGTCCTGAGCAAGACACCACCCCTCTGAGCCTCACCGTCCTCATCTGGGAGATGGGGGTGAATATCATGTCTGCCAGCAGGGTTGCTGGGGGGTTACAAGCTGAAGGGAGGCTGGTGGCCCTGGCAACGGGCCTCTCCCTGCTCTGGGTCCCACGGCTCTCCCCACCTGGGCCTGAGCTACGGTCCTTGGTCCCCAGGTCTAGCCTGGTGTCTGCCGCAGCCTAGATCCATGCCCCTCACTGGCCTCAGGCAGGAAGCAAAGCGGATGGGAGACCTATGTTCATGAATGTAGACTAAAAAGAGTTTAGTTATGGAAAAGGTGATCTTTGAGAACTTCAAGGGTAAATGGCTCCATGATTTGGGGCATAATTTCTGCAGAGAAAAGCTGGGCTTTGCCTGGAAGAACAAGAGGAGTCCAAACTGCCCGCGGGGTCATTCACTGGGGCTGGACACTCATTCCATGACAAGCCAAGTCCCAGATGGGAGCCCAGGGTGACAGGACTATAATCCCTGCCCCACTGAGCTCAGTCCACGCCTTCCCCTCCCCTGCCCCCACCCCTAGTGACCCAGGCAAGAGGCTGCTCGGTGTGGGCTCAGGACGTCTGGGTCCTCACCTCAACTCTGGTGCTTTGATGCCGTGACCAGGGTTTTCCACGCTGAACTTTGTCCCGCTCTTCATATCGCCCTTATCACAGGGACAGCATCACAGCCTCTGTTTACTCATCTGTCTCCTGGCACTACCTGGTCCACCTAACGCTACAGGATTTACCGTCGGGGGCGTTTGGGGGCGGGTGAAGGCACATGCCTCTGGGACTCACATTCCTCGCCCGTCCCTGGCGGTCCAGCAGCTCACCGACCCCCACATCCCTAAGAGTTCTCTGCCCTGAGCCGGGCAGGTTTTCCTCCCGCAGGTCCTTGTCCACGACAAGGTGATTCCCCGCCCCCAGCAGGCGCTCCCCCGGCGCGAGGTGGAGCGCACGCCCCTGCCGCTCGCGCGCAGACCCCGTAGGGCCGTTCAGCCCGCCGCCTTCTGCCAGGGTCGCCGCCGCCCACCCGGGGCCCGCGCTCACCCATGTTGACGAAGCTCATGACCAGGTCTGCGCGGCCCAGGCGCCGCTCGGGGCCCCTGCCGTCCTCGTCGTCGTCGCCGGCCACGGCGCGGTACAGGTCGAGCATGAAGAGCGGCGCGGACGCCGGCAGCAGGGCGGCGGCGGGGGGCGCGCGGGGCCGGGGCCGCCCGGGCAGCCCGAGCACCGCCAGGATCTCGCGCTGCAGGTCGCGGCGCTCGCGCGGGCCCAGCCGGCGCTGCGGGCAGCCGAGCGGGGGGCGCGGGCCGGGGACGCCGCCGCCGCTCAGCGCGCACAGCGCCAGGCCCAGCAGCCAGAGCGGCCCGGGGCGCGCGGCCATGGCGGGACCCGGCGGCCTCACCGCGCGCGCATCCGCGCCCAGTGGGGCCCGGATCGGGGCCGCCCCGACGGCGCGCGGCGGGCCTGGCTTGGGGCCGGCGGGACGGGGCGTGGGTCGCCCGCGAACGCGGCGCGGTCCCTAGAGCTCCCGGACCGTCGGCTGCGGCCGCACCGCCTCGGGCATGGGATCCTCCCGGAACCAGGGACGGTTGGCTAGTCTGTCCGTTCCGCTGCGCCCGACAGTCCGGCTGCTGCCGAGCCCGCTCAGTTTAGAGGCGCAGGGAGAACCGCCGTCGGGTTCGGGGAGGTGCCGACCGAGTCTGTACCGCTCGTCGGAGCCTCGGCCGCCTCTCACGGTCCTGCTGGGAGCCGTCGGGTCTCGCCCCCGGGCCCGACCAGTGGGGGCGCAGGGGCGGGGACAAGGCTCTAGGAAGGGGCTCTGTGTGGCTGGCGATGGAGACTGAGATACGACTTGGTGTAGGAGATACAGGGAGAAATCCGCAGTCGTGCTGTCTGGGGCCAGCTGTTGTCCTGGACTCCCCTTCCCTCGCTGGCTGCGCTGTCGAGAGGGCTCGGGGACTGGGCCTGGGGACCCAGGGTAGAAGCACGGTCGGGGAGATCAGATCCTGCGCTCTCGCGGAGGCGTGCCCTTCCTTGATCGCCCTGCCGGAGCCGGATCCCAACTCTTCGTCTGGCCCCCGAACTGACCCGGCAGACCTGCCTGGTGCGTGGGATGTCGCCCCAGGACCCGAGACGTCTCAGTCGCGTCTAGAGGTGGAGGGGTTCGCGGGTACCAGCCAAGTCTAGAGAGTGAGTCGCATCCCTCTGGCAGCAGCATCCGGGCCAGAGTTTTCCGCCACTTCGGCTGCGGGCCGACCTCCCGGCGTCTTCCCCGCAGTCCCCTTGTGTGAGCCTTGGGGGGCTCCTTTCGGGACCTCTGACAGCTGTCGTGTCACTGCTCCCGGCGCGCCCACCCACCTGGCTCCGGCGCGCTCTCGGTTGGCGCCCCTGGCCGGCCGCCCCAGCAGCTCCAGCAGCCGCGCTGCCATCGCCAGGTTTGCTGTGCGCCCTCTGGACCCCGGTGCGGGTCTAGCCGCGCGCGGGATAAGCCTCCCGCCAGTCAAGGAACTCTGGCGTCCTTCCTGATCTTTTGCATCTTAATTGTCACGGCCCTCAGCGGTTTGAGACAGGGCTCCTCGATTAACTAGCTCCGCATAGCTCAGGCAGTGAAGAATCTTCCTGCAGTGCAGGAGACCTGGGTTCGACTCCTGAGTTGGGAAGATCTCCTGCAGGAGGAAATGGCAACCCACTCCAGTTTTCTTGCCTGGAGAATCCCATGTATAGAGCAGCCTGGCAGGCTAGAGTCCATGGGGTCCCAAGAGTTGGACACGACTTAGTGACTAAATCACCACCACCATTCTGCATAGACCCTTCCCTAGGCGCTAATCTCACCTCGTTTTTTCATTTATGGTTAAGGAGCTGCACTAAGAGGAGGAGGCACTAAACTGAGCTCCGAAAGCTGGAACGAATTGCTCAGGAGTGGAGTGTTTCGAGGTAGAAGCAATAGCTTGTGTGAAGGCGGCGACTCCAAAGAGCAGGATAGCAGATGATAGCACTGTTCATGTACCAGCCATGTTGTGTCATTTCTTTCCTGCTCACAGCTTGTCATAGGGGAGTTGCACCCCCATTCCCCACCTCACTTAACAGATGAGGAGACAGAGGCACCCAGGGGTTAAGGGGCTTCCCTCAAGTCACACAACAGTGGAGCTGGGTCGGAGTAGGTAAGTACATGCAAGTGAGCTGTTCAGTGAAGCCTGGAGAGACTGGGGGGCAAGTGACCAGATGGTTATGGCATCCCAGTGTGGGTTAAAGATAAAACTTCAAAATAAATGTATGATTTATCCAATAAAATTTAAATTTCCCCAAGATCACATCAACCTTAAAAATATATCAAATCTTAAATCCAGTCACTTGTTGGTGTCTTATACCTAGTCTTCGTTTTACCCAACAGGTAAATCTCTACAAGACTGCTAAACCCAGTAAGAATGTTTCAGACTAGCCATTCAAAGTGCCCAGGACCTGACCAGAGGCTGGATGCAGAGGGGACTTATGGATTGGAGGGAGCATGGACTCAGGACCTACAGCTGGAGACAGGTACAGTAATGCAAGGGGTCAAGACAACAATGATCCTCTAATAGAGATGGGATGGAGGGCTTTCACAGTGAATCCCCAAGGTTTGGTGACTTTGCATGCACAGGCAAGGGACAGAGCTGAGGGTGTCCCCTTGTCCGACGTAGTCAGGGTCCCTGAAATCTCCTGCCCTCTTCCTTGTCCCTGTGTTCCTGGGCTTCCCTCTGCATTTCCTCTTTGAGTCACGGGGGCCTCAGATCTAGCCTGTAATTCTCCCACTGTGTGCTGTATAATACTGGTCTCCCAGCAAGGCTGCAGGCAGCCCTAGCGCTGGTCTGGTTCTTATAATAGAAATTCTCTCCATTTAGGATGAGTGGAGATGGCTGTGCTCTCAAAACGACAGCCTCACATTCCCATAAACCACTGGGTGCTGATCTGCACTGTGCCCTGAGCCAGAGATGAAGCTGCCCAGCTCCCTGCCCTCCAGTGGCCCTCAGGGGTCACGAGTGAACAGTCTCTTTGTAGGCAGAATGGAGGCTGTTCTCTGACAGAGGGGCCAGCAAAGTGTCTGCAAGGGCAGAAAAAAGTGGGGACAGGTGATCTGTGAGTGGGATCGTGAAACTCCTGAACTTGAGGGGAACTGGCATGGGGAAGGTTTCTTGGAGAGTTCAGTTCAGTCCAGTTGCTCAGTCGTGTCTGACTCTCTGTGACCCCATGAAGTGCAGCATGCCAGGCTTCCCTGTCCATCACCAGGTACTGTTTACTCAAACTCGTGCACTGAATCGGTGATGCCATCCAACCATCTCATCCTGTTGTCCCCTTCTCCTCCTGCCTTCAGTCTTGCCCAGCATCAGGGTCTTTTCAAATGAGTCAGTTCTTTGCATCAGGTGGCCAATGTATTGGAGCTTCAGCTTTAGCATCAGTCCTTCCAATGAACACTTAGGACTGATTTCCCTTAGGATGGACTGGTTGGATCTCCTTGCAGTCCAAAGGACTCTCAAGTCTTCTCCAACACCACAGTTCAAAAGCATCAGTTCTTAGGTGTTCAGCTTTATGGCCCAACTCTCACATCCATACATGACTACTGGAAAAACCATAGCCTTGACTAGATGGACCTTTGTTGACAAAGTAATGTCTCTGCTTTTTAATATGCTATTTAGGTTGGTCATAACTTTTCTTCCAAGGAGCAACTATCTTTCATGGCTGTGGTCACCATCTGCAGTGAGCCCCCAAAATAGTCTGTTATTGTTTCCATTGTTTTCCTATCTATTTGCCATGAAGTGATGGGACTGGATGCCATGATCTTAGTTTTCTAAATGTTGAGCTTTAAGCCAAGCTTTTCACTCTTTCACTTTCATCAAGAGGCTCTTTTGCTCTTTGCTTTCTGCCTGCCATAAGGGTCATCTACCTATCTGAGGTTATTGATATTTCTCCCGGCAATCTTGATTTCAGCTTGTGCTTCATCCTGCCCAACATTTCTCATGATGTACTCTGCATGTAAGTTAAATAAGCAGAGTGACAATAATCCTTGTCATACTCCTTTCCCGATTTGGAGCCAGCCTGTTGTTCCACGTCCGGAGCTGGGTCAAAGAAGGGCTTCCCCAGCCACTTGGCAACTCTGTGATCTTGGGCAAGTCACTGAACCTCTCTCAGGTGTCCCTCATCTATAAGTGAGGCTCATAATTGTAGGGTTATGATATGAATTATGTAAGAATGTACATAGAGCCTTAGCAGAGCTGGCACACAGCAAGCACTCAATACATGTTAGCTATTATTCAGGGCTCCAGAACCTGCCCTCTTCTACCCTAGCACACACCAAGTCTGCATTACTTGTTTAGCATTTGTGTCACAGAACTGCAGTTTGAACCCCTTTCCTGTCATCCCTCAATTTTCCACACGGTCTTGCACACAGGTATTTACTGAATGGAAATGCACTTTCTGCAGAGTGCACCCTAGCTGAACTTTGTTGCAAAGACTGAGAGAAACCCTGAATTCGTTGGTAAGAAAAACAAGTGACTGTGGTCGAGATTCTGAGAAAGTGGAGATCGAGCTCCTTCCAGCGTGCTTCTGCGGCTAGGAAGTCTAGAGGGGGAAGCAGATCTGGAGTGAAAATACCTTCCTACAAAGTTCCTACAGTCTGAAGTAAAACTTGATTTCACAGAGAACAGATTAAGTAAGTTCTTGCTTCAGAATCCATCAGGCTGCATATTGTTTTTTGTTTTTTTTTTTTGCATACTTGGCCACAAACAGCTCTGGCAATCGTGTCCTTCTTACTGAATTCCCATCTCCCAAGGGGAGTGGGACCCAGTGAAGGATGCAGGGGGATGAGGTTGAATCCCTCTCACCTCTCAAGTTCTCTAGGTATTTCCTAGTCTAATTCCTGTGTCAGAGTTACTTAATATTTGGCTGTTCTAATTATTATAAACCCAACCAGGGGCTGAAGGGAAAAGAACTGGCAGGCTTGGATAGGGAGCCAAGGACTAGATTCAAAGCCCACTTCTGCCGTTTATTTATCACGTGATCTCAGGAAATTACTTTCTTTCCACTTTCCCATTTGTTTCTCTGTCTATAAAACAAAGGAGCTAGATTTGATGACCACTTTTGTTTCTACTTCTGAAATCCTATTTATTCTACCATTTAACCAGAAATTTCAGCATACTGTGGGAAACTGGCCCGTATTCTGAAGCTCTAAGGCCTGTGATTTCTACAACAGAAATCTTCTTACATAGTGGTTATTTGTTATTTGATGTAAGTGGGGTAGATAGCCCTATTTCTTTGTTCCCTTACAAGGAAAAAATTATTAATGAGCTCCATAATTTATCCAAGATATCTGGATTTGAATAATACACTGAAGTACCTAAAACACAATTGTTCCCCAAATATGTTATATATAAGATAATGGTTGAGAAAAAAAAAGCAGGAAATACAAAATATTTGTTACTGCAAGCAATTTTAATACAAAAGTGTGTCTTGTTTTTAAACAGTTCATTGGTAGAGCTTCAGTTTCTGCCTCAATTAAAACCAATTGAGATAATCACACAGCAACATGGTCGGAGCTGAAAAGGAACAGCAGCTAAAAACCAGGAGCCCCAGACAGCCCCTCTTCATGGCCACTTGGTCAGGGGACTTTATTACGCACAAAAAAGACGGAAGCAAACGGGACTTGTTAACAAGTGTGCTGGTGAACTCCTTTAAAGGACGAGTGAGGGTTTGTTTTATGTCCACATTTTCAGAATAGGCTCGTGGAATTCATTCCTCAGTTTGTGGGAAGTTGATCGACCATTTTAAATAAATAGCAAAAAATGCAGATAAACAAACTGTAATTCACGATGCCACCAGGGAGTCTCCCTTTGCTGACGGTCTGGGTCCCAGTGAGCACAGGAGATTAGTGGCCAGGTTGGATAGGAAGTTATGAACCAGGACTCTTAAAAAACCCCAATGTTCTGACATTTTCTGAACAGTTACGTTTACCCCTGAATTCTAGCAGCTATTTGTCCTTTAAACACCCAGTACTGAAACAGTATTCAAAGACAGTATTGCAATGAACTCCTTCTGCTGTATCATGTGCAAACATTACCTAGATGAGGCTCCCTCTCTTCAGCTAAAATCACACAACATTAAAAACAATGGAAAAAGCAATCAGAAGTGCCCTCCCCTCGGTTCTCACTAATTGAGGTGTCTGTGATTTACAAAAAAAGAGTTCCTAAACACTGCAGGATTCTTATTTTTTTTTTAATATAATTTATCTTGCTGAGATAGCAAGTCAAGTTTATAAAGAAGATGCATTTAGGAATAATCCTAAAAGATAAAGCAGGTTTACAACCCTGCACCGCGCAGAAACCCTATTTAGAGGCTTTTTTTTTTTAATACACATTTGCATCTTGACCTTTTTGCTTGTTCTCAAATATTTCATTTCTGGGCCCCATCCATTACAGGGTTACCAGGAGGCAAATTTTATCTACATAAATATTCACATGAAAATAGTAACTTACAAAAAGAAAAAAAAATAAGGCAGCTTCATAACACAATTATTCTTTTACACTTTTAACAATATAACTTCTCCCATTCAGAATAAATATACACCCAATGCATGGAGCAGGATTCAAAGTGGAGAGAGGCTTGGGGGTGCTTGTACAGTGTTATCGCTTAGGGCCCGGAGTCCTGGGGGAGGCAGTGGTGGTCTTCTTGGACATGGTGGGGATTTTGGAAGGTTTGTTGAGCCCCCTCCTGGAGCTGCCCTGGCCCCCTGCGGCACTGCTCTCTGAAGTGTCTGAACACGCAGACTGTGTCTCTAAAAGGTCAAAGTCAGAGGCATCGCTTCCTCGACGGCTGCTGGCGCGACTCCCAGCCCGACTCCCAGCTCGACTCCCAGGGCGACTGGCTGACTTTTTAGGGTCTGGAATTTAAGAATAAAGTGTCAGACTTTAGAGACAGCACTGGTGGGTGGGTGGAGAACAAAAGAACCAGAGGCCAAGGTTCTGATCCTCACACCACCTGACGTGCTGAGTGAACGAGGGCAAACCAGAGTCTTTCTGAACCTCGGTTCTCTCACCTACACAGAAGCTGCCGAAGCCTTTTCTGACTTTGGGCTTCTACCTGAGAAGCGTCCTGAGAAGCAGAAAGCAGCTTCTATCACCAGCACTGTCACCTCGCACGCCCCCATGGCGGAGTGGAGTGGGGCTGCCCTCGGCCTCGGCTTGGAGGAGAGAGCCGCGTGGGCGGACTAAGAATGGGGGCGAGGAGGGCCGGCAGACAGCAGCAAGTGGACGCCAAAGCCATAGGTTCCCAGGGGGAGCATCCAGAGGTGAGCAGATGCGCTCCTCCCCGAGCCGACATCAGTACCGAGCGTCAGGAAGGCCCGGCGCCAGAGGCCCTCTCCCCCTCTTACATTCTCCCCTGTACAATGGTTTCTGATGACGAACAGGCGCTGTGGCTTTGGCTGTGGGGGCGCCTGCTCTCGGGAGGCATGGTTTGAGCCGGCTGTCCTCTGGGCACCGTACCTGTGTTTCTTTCCTTCTCTGCTCCTCAGATTCCCGGCCTAGCCACACCCCTCGCCCTTATCCCCAGTGGAGAAGTGCTGGGGCAGGTCCTTACCTGCCCGATTAGTTTTGGTACCCGTGGGCGCTGGGGAAGAACTGTTGCTAGTATCGCCAGCAAGCGATGTTCGACTTGAATGAAAGGCGGGTGCGGGTCGTTTTAACTTGCTGCCTGTTGATGGAACAACCTTAAAAAAAATAAAAAGGTCATATTTACTTGGTGAAATCGTTGACAGAAATTACACTTTACAAGGTTTACTTAAGCATACCTCATTTTCTAAAAAACTGAAAAGCTAGTTAAAAGTCCAGGAAAACAATGATTTATTTTGAAAGTATGCTAGGTCATGAATTTTGAGCATTTCCAAAATAAAGCCTTCATGCGACAATTGAAGGTTTTAAAATATCTTCCAATGCCTTTTATCTTACTGACAAATTTCTACTAGAAAAAAGAAATCCTCAAATGCTAAGATTACAGTAGTCATAACAAATAGAAATATAATAAATGAGTAAAGGTAAGAAATCCAAATACTCCAAAGTATCAAAGTTTTGGGGTTAGATATGCGACATATGAGTTCTAACCCCAAATTGTTAACAGGGAGACCCAAATATTACTCCAGTCCCTATTATAGAGATGCAGAAATTCAGTGAAGTATATCTATTTCTTCACTGGTAGAATGAAGATTAAATTACCTGACCTGATCAAATAAACGATTAGGAGACGTGCATGAGAGTGGGGCTGTGGCATGAGGAACAAGGCTCTGAACGGCCTGGGCCAGAGGGCCTGGGTCTGGACTTAACACACACTGGCACGCGTGCCTCCAACTCTCGCCCTGGAAGCGGGAGAAGGAGCCTGCCTCTCTGAGGCAGGGAGCCACACACTCCCTTTTGTTCAGTCCACTGCAGCCACTGGCCTGCTGCTGTCCCTTCAACAGCCCAGGAAGGCTCCCTGTTTGCTGCCTGAAATCTCCCAAGTTAAAGCAGAAACTCCAGAAAAGCAGGGACTTTGTTTGCCCCAGTCACACCTCAGGCACCTAACAGTACACCTGGCACAGATGAGGGCTCAATACAAACGTGCTGAGTGAGTCACGTGCAGAAGCACTTCCCCAACTGGCAAAGAGCTGGCTAGCTGTATGCTATCATTACTGATGCTGGTGGTAGCTCCATTCACCATCTGAGTGTATATATATGTTATATATAAGATAATGGTTGAGAAAAAAAAAGCAGGAAATACAAAATATTTGTTACTGCAAGCAATTTTAATACAAAAGTGTGTCTTGTTTTTAAACAGTTCATTGGTAGAGCTTCAGTTTCTGCCTCAATTAAAACCAATTGAGATAATCACACAGCAACATGGTCGGAGCTGAAAAGGAACAGCAGCTAAAAACCAGGAGCCCCAGACAGCCCCTCTTCATGGCCACTTGGTCAGGGGACTTTATTACGCACAAAAAAGACGGAAGCAAACGGGACTTGTTAACAAGTGTGCTGGTGAACTCCTTTAAAGGACGAGTGAGGGTTTGTTTTATGTCCACATTTTCAGAATAGGCTCGTGGAATTCATTCCTCAGTTTGTGGGAAGTTGATCGACCATTTTAAATAAATAGCAAAAAATGCAGATAAACAAACTGTAATTCACGATGCCACCAGGGAGTCTCCCTTTGCTGACGGTCTGGGTCCCAGTGAGCACAGGAGATTAGTGGCCAGGTTGGATAGGAAGTTATGAACCAGGACTCTTAAAAAACCCCAATGTTCTGACATTTTCTGAACAGTTACGTTTACCCCTGAATTCTAGCAGCTATTTGTCCTTTAAACACCCAGTACTGAAACAGTATTCAAAGACAGTATTGCAATGAACTCCTTCTGCTGTATCATGTGCAAACATTACCTAGATGAGGCTCCCTCTCTTCAGCTAAAATCACACAACATTAAAAACAATGGAAAAAGCAATCAGAAGTGCCCTCCCCTCGGTTCTCACTAATTGAGGTGTCTGTGATTTACAAAAAAAGAGTTCCTAAACACTGCAGGATTCTTATTTTTTTTTTAATATAATTTATCTTGCTGAGATAGCAAGTCAAGTTTATAAAGAAGATGCATTTAGGAATAATCCTAAAAGATAAAGCAGGTTTACAACCCTGCACCGCGCAGAAACCCTATTTAGAGGCTTTTTTTTTTTAATACACATTTGCATCTTGACCTTTTTGCTTGTTCTCAAATATTTCATTTCTGGGCCCCATCCATTACAGGGTTACCAGGAGGCAAATTTTATCTACATAAATATTCACATGAAAATAGTAACTTACAAAAAGAAAAAAAAATAAGGCAGCTTCATAACACAATTATTCTTTTACACTTTTAACAATATAACTTCTCCCATTCAGAATAAATATACACCCAATGCATGGAGCAGGATTCAAAGTGGAGAGAGGCTTGGGGGTGCTTGTACAGTGTTATCGCTTGGGGCCCGGAGTCCTGGGGGAGGCAGTGGTGGTCTTCTTGGACATGGTGGGGATTTTGGAAGGTTTGTTGAGCCCCCTCCTGGAGCTGCCCTGGCCCCCTGCGGCACTGCTCTCTGAAGTGTCTGAACACGCAGACTGTGTCTCTAAAAGGTCAAAGTCAGAGGCATCGCTTCCTCGACGGCTGCTGGCGCGACTCCCAGCCCGACTCCCAGCTCGACTCCCAGGGCGACTGGCTGACTTTTTAGGGTCTGGAATTTAAGAATAAAGTGTCAGACTTTAGAGACAGCACTGGTGGGTGGGTGGAGAACAAAAGAACCAGAGGCCAAGGTTCTAATCCTCACACCACCTGACGTGCTGAGTGAACGAGGGCAAACCAGAGTCTTTCTGAACCTCGGTTCTCTCACCTACACAGAAGGTGCCGAAGCCTTTTCTGACTTTGGGCTTCTACCTGAGAAGCGTCCTGAGAAGCAGAAAGCAGCTTCTATCACCAGCACTGTCACCTCGCACGCCCCCATGGCGGAGTGGAGTGGGGCTGCCCTCGGCCTCGGCTTGGAGGAGAGAGCCGCGTGGGCGGACTAAGAATGGGGGCGAGGAGGGCCGGCAGACAGCAGCAAGTGGACGCCAAAGCCATAGGTTCCCAGGGGGAGCATCCAGAGGTGAGCAGATGCGCTCCTCCCCGAGCCGACATCAGTACCGAGCGTCAGGAAGGCCCGGCGCCAGAGGCCCTCTCCCCCTCTTACATTCTCCCCTGTACAATGGTTTCTGATGACGAACAGGCGCTGTGGCTTTGGCTGTGGGGGCGCCTGCTCTCGGGAGGCATGGTTTGAGCCGGCTGTCCTCTGGGCACCGTACCTGTGTTTCTCTCCTTCTCTGCTCCTCAGATTCCCGGCCTAGCCACACCCCTCGCCCTTATCCCCAGTGGAGAAGTGCTGGGGCAGGTCCTTACCTGCCCGATTAGTTTTGGTACCCGTGGGCGCTGGGGAAGAACTGTTGCTAGTATCGCCAGCAAGCGATGTTCGACTTGAATGAAAGGCGGGTGCGGGTCGTTTTAACTTGCTGCCTGTTGATGGAACAACCTTAAAAAAAATAAAAAGGTCATATTTACTTGGTGAAATCGTTGAAAGAAATTCCACTTTACAAGGTTTACTTAAGCACACCTCATTTTCTAAAAAACTGAAAAGCTAGTTAAAAGTCCAGGAAAACAATGATTTATTTTGAAAGTATGCTAGGTCATGAATTTTGAGCATTTCCAAAATAAAGCCTTCATGCGACAATTGAAGGTTTTAAAATATCTTCCAATGCCTTTTATCTTACTGACAAATTTCTACTAGAAAAAAGAAATCCTCAAATGCTAAGATTACAGTAGTCATAACAAATAGAAATATAATAAATGAGTAAAGGTAAGAAATCCAAATACTCCAAAGTATCAAAGTTTTGGGGTTAGATATGCGACATATGAGTTCTAACCCCAAATTGTTAACAGGGAGACCCAAATATTACTCCAGTCCCTATTATAGAGATGCAGAAATTCAGTGAAGTATATCTATTTCTTCACTGGTAGAATGAAGATTAAATTACCTGACCTGATCAAATAAATGATTAGGAGACGTGCATGAGAGTGGGGCTGTGGCATGAGGAACAAGGCTCTGAACGGCCTGGGCCAGAGGGCCTGGGTCTGGACTTAACACACACTGGCACGCGTGCCGCCAACTCTTGCCCTGGAAGCGGGGAAAGGAGCCTGCCTCTCTGAGGCAGGGAGCCACACACTCCCTTTTGTTCAGTCCACTGCAGCCACTGGCCTGCTGCTGTCCCTTCAACAGCCCAGGAAGGCTCCCTGTTTGCTGCCTGAAATCTCCCAAGTTAAAGCAGAAACTCCAGAAAAGCAGGGACTTTGTTTGCCCCAGTCACACCTCAGGCACCTAACAATACACCTGGCACAGACGAGGGCTCAATACAAACGTGCTGAGTGAGTCACGTGCAGAAGCACTTCCCCAACTGGCAAAGAGCTGGCTAGCTGTATGCTATCATTACTGATGCTGGTGGTAGCTCCATTCACCATCTGAGTGTATATATTAAAAAAAAGAAAGAATTTGGAGAGAAAATATTTTAAATCTATTCTGAGTATCACTCATGCCACAGCATGCTCTTCGAATTTTTCTTTGAAATCAATCATGTAAATTGTTTTCCAGGACTTTTAAGAGGTTTATACAAAGAAAAGAGTAAAGCAACCCATTTTGTTGTGTTTCTTTTTCCTTTATAAAGAAAGAGCAAAAGCAACAGAGGGATTCACATTCCAGCACAAACCCTCCTGGCCCACACAGGAGGGGGAGCACCAGTTTCAGAAGCTACTGCTGCTGGGCAGACGTGGCCCCAGAGATGATGGGCTGGGAGTCTGCACCAGGACAGTGTGCAGAATACCAGTAGTTAAGAGAAAATGAAACCTTGAAATGAAATGAAACCAAAGGTAAAACCTCAAGACAGAAAAGCTGATCTATCAGAATCCTATGAGAATTGGCACTTCATAATTAAAGCATTAAAAATTCTAGAACTTTTGAGACTTTCATGAAACTGGAGCCACTAAAGAAGAAAAAGCAGGCTAGGCAGGTTGAATCATGGGGTTTCAGTGTCAGTGGGTCCCCAGATCACGTTCTAAGCCAGATATATTTCTGAACTGAAGCAGGATGAAACCCAGAGAAGCGAGTCCATTTGTGGACACTGGCTTCTTGTACCTCCCGTTTATACTGGTTGAAGCTTTACATGACTAAACGCAGCGCCGCGTTTTGAGGCACAAGAACCCAGTGTTTCCCGGCAGGAGCCAGAGTGCCAGCTGTTCCGCTATCAGACAAGCTGCCAGTCCACATGTTATCTGAAACACTGCTCTTCCAAAAGCACTTGGGGATTTTAACGTCTGCACCTGAACATGCTGAACCGCTGGCATGGGTATTCAAATCAAGGCTGTAGACACCCAAGTGCCTGGGCCAAGGACTTCAGAAACTAAAACCTGAGCCTCAGAGCAGTGTTCACAAGTGCTGTGCTTGGCGGAAGGAGGCAGCACCCAAGCCTCGGAGCAGCGTGGCAATACCAACCACCCCCGGAATGTGACTCCGGGCGGGAGGGTGCCAGCCACTCTTCTGTCCTAAGCAAAGGTAGGACACTGTTGAACATGCGCCGTCGTTGAATTTCAAGTGTTCATAACTCGTTTGTGTCAGATAGGACGTCTGGAGACTCCAAGAGGCCTGATTATAAACAATATTGATAAACAAGTCACCACGAATGACCGCTGTTTACCACCCTGAACAAACATCATTCTAAGGACTGTTGGGAAGCTGTTACACAGTCCAGTCTCAGGCCTCTCTTATTTATCTCCAGTTTTGGTGAATCCGAGTTAGAAACCCCTGAAAGACAATGGACGGGATGAATCAGCCGTGAAAGCAAACACCACAAAGATGGAAAAGAGCACGGACTCATGTCGGGAGGGAGAGCCGGTCAGGTTCTCGGCATGAGCGAGGGCCTGGTCTCGCCTGTGTCCTTAGTCAGCAAAACCATACTCTACCTCGGGGCTGGGCAGCTGGAGGTCAGGATAGTGGCTGTCCCTGACAGGGGTGCCAGCTCTACTGTTTACCAACCAGGGTTTGTCATAACAGCGAGAGAACTGAAGCGGAGTCTGTGAAACGGAAATCCAAAAGGAAGGACGGGAACAATCGACAGTGGAACACAAAACGAGCAAATTGGGAACATAAAATAAATAATAAATAAATAATAAATAGAAGACACTAAATTTTAAAGAAACAGAAAACAAAGTAAAATGTGCATCAGTCCAACGGGATGAAAGGGGCCGAGGCAGAAAGGCAGTAGCATTCTTCAGCTACAACCCATCATCACAGCGAACTTCTCTCTTACTTAGCTCCAGCTGCACAGACAGTGCCTGGATTTTCAAGACCAGTAACTCTGGATGTGTTCAAACTCAAATGGGAATATGTGGAGAGAAGCGCTTTGGACCTAACGACTCAATTCCTATTTAAACGTCCTTTGCAGCCCCGGTAAAGGCCCAGATCTGTGTACCACCAGGGCCTGGCCAGCCTGGTCTATATGTCTTCAAGTGCCTCTCCTCACTGGAGTCTTTCAGAGGCTACACTGAACAGTGGCCACATGCAGAGCTGGGAGCGGGGCAGGAGGTCACACCCGAGGCTATACGTACCTTGGTGCCACTGGCTGGGGTGGCTGGAGAAGACGGCATGGACGTACAGCTGTGGTTACTCTGACTAGCACTTGAGCTGGAGCGAGTAGGGGAGGCTGCGCGGGAAGATGGTTTGGACCTTCGACCCCGGGACCGGAAAGGGGTCATGCCCTGGGATGCCCCCTCAGGGAGGATGAATTTCTCTCTAAGTTCGATGTTAGTTCTGCCTCGTGCTAGAAAAGGGAATAAACACACACACATACAGTGACAGTTAACCTTGAAAAAATATATCTCTGATGGTCACACAGCTGCTTGACCCCACGAAAACAGTTATATAATTTATAGGTTTAGTACCATCTGTGGCTTCTTTTAAAATAGAGATAAATTCCTGATTTATCAGCCTTGTCATGATTCTTACAGCAGACACATTAAACAAATAACCCCTTGGTTTGCTGTAATAAAGAACTCTCTGTGTACCAAGCACCGTCCCATGCTGCGGTCACGATCTTGCCTTGCCACTGTCCCCTGGGGTCAAGAGGAAGCAGATGCAGCAGTCCACAAACCTCCAAGGTTAAATCAAAACCCCTCTTTTCTCTCTCACAGGACATGTGTACTTTTTGCTCAACTCTTGCAGGACATGTGGTAATCAAATGGTATAGAAAAACAGATCCCTGAAATTGACGTCATCTAGACAAGGGTCCCCAACCTCTGGGCTGCAGATCGGTACCTCCTATCAGAACAAGAGTGGCATTCGATTAGAAATAAAGGACACAGGGAATATTATGTACTTGAATCATCCAGAACCTACCCCTTCCCCTGGTTCCGTGGAAAACTGTCTTCCATGAAATTGGTCCCTGGTGCCAAAAAGGTTGGGGAGCACTAATCTAGACTCTTTTACTTGAATCCAGTTGATAATAATCCTAAAGAAAGGGGTCCAGGAACTCGGGACAGTAAAAAGATCTGGGCTGAACTGTTAAGAAGTAAACATGTGGGAGGAGAGAGAGAGAAAGACCATCCATGCACAAAACTTGCCAGTGAAAAACTGTTAGGTCAAAAGCTGAAAGCCACGAGAAGCTGAGGGCAGACCTGCAGTGGGAGAGGGACGCCAGCTGGAGAGTCAGGGAACACAGCAGTGCTTCCAGGGGCTTCCTGGAGCCACCAGACCAGAACCTCACGCTTGGATTCGCTCAGAAGATAACCACACATGGTAACTGTGCAAGACGTTAACTGTGCATTCCTCTGCAACGCGTTCTTAGGGCACGCCTCACTGAAAGGTGTTAATGAGTCAGGGAACACAGCAGTGCTTCCAGGGGCTTCCTGGAGCCATCAGACCAGAACCTCACGCTTGGATTCGCTCAGAAGATAACCACACATGGTAACTGTGCAAGACGTTAACTGTGCATTCCTCTGCAACGCGTTCTTAGGGCACGCCTCACTGAAAGGTGTTAATTCTGTGACCACCTTTTGTCTCCTTATTCACCCCCAAGCTGCTCCCTGCTTAGGACAGGTCTAAACAAACTGGACTGTTAGTAAAGCCTGGGAAAAGGGAACCATCATAAACAAACTATCTGCCATTCTCCCCTATATTAGCTGTTTTACTTTGGCCAGAAACTGCAAGTTTAGAAGATTTCAGGTAATGGTACACATTCCTCTCTCCTGCCCAGTCCCACAAGTCCTCAAGAAATTTGAGGAATCTTGGTAGAATCAGACTTTAAATCAGGCTGCACAAGGCTCCATAAGCAGAGCAGTTTAAATTCCTAAGTGAAATCCAAATTCTTTTCAATCTGTGAAGTTGACATAACATATCAGAGTATCAGCTTAAAAGGGCTAACCTGCATATCAAAACCTAGTCCAGGCTCTTCCCAGCTGTGATCCCTCCTGCCTGGGGCTCTGTTTCCTCAGCCTCCCTACAGGTGATCAGGCAGGCTGACTGATGTCTAAGGGTCCTTCTTGTCTGACGATGTAGCATTCCTGGAATGCTGACCTGTTTCCTTCCTTCTCAGGCCCCAGTAGAACACGCCCTTCAAGGTTCATTCCTGGGCCCTCTGGTTCCCTACTCATCCTGTTCCCAAACTCTAGCACTTTCCTCAGTGTCTAAACTCATGATTCTTAAAGAGAATTTCCTTCAGCACGAACCTGGGTACTTAATAACATTCTGTATTACTAAACACTTATGTTTGCTAACGTGCCCGGCACAACGTCGGACAACAGCAAGTGCTGAAGTAACACTGACAAACGGATATCATTATACAACTGAGGACCACAACGCCTCAGAGGAGTTGTTTATGACCCTAGGCCAGACAGAACTTCAGACGTGTGGTTCAAACCTATGAGACTTAACAGTTCACTGAGCTCACTCTCCAGAAAACACCACAGTGACACAAGAGGAAGACTCTGAGATGGCATCACTGATGAGGGCAATTACATGTTAAATGCAATAATATAACGATAACATGTTCCCCATGCACTCTGCAGTTTGCAGCACATGATCATGTGTAAATACTATGCTTGACTGTTCTCAGTAGCCAGTCAGCATCCCCACATCACGGAAAACTGCAACACTCAGAGGCGGGCAGGGAAAACTATGCAAGAACTGGAGCCAGAATCCTCATCTTCCACCTGAGCTGCCCTCTGCCCACCCCCAGCTCTCTGCATCATCAGCTACACGAGCTCATCCCACTCTGGGCTCCAAGCCCCTCTAACACCCCTGCTCCCCGGGGTAATCGCTGGCAAGGGTCACAGACCAGTTCTGCCTTAGTGGGTGCTTTTAAATTGTGGAAGGGTTGAAATCTACAGAAAACTACCAAGAATTAAAACTGCTTAACCTTAGGGGACAATACTATTAAACTGTTAGTATCTTTATTCCTCTGCACAACTTTGTGTATATGTTATGTCCATATATAAAGAATGCAAAAACATCAGAAACATTCCTCTGTGCTGATGTATCAGACCTAACTTCAGCTGGCTGCAAAGTATTATTTCATCATATTGAAATGAGTTTATTTCACCAACCCTGTGTTATATTTGTTCATAATTTCTAACATACTGTATACAATGCTGTGACAGGCTACTTGAAAAGTGTTTGCACCCATCCATGATGACTTCCTTAAGGCAAGTCTTTACAAGTGGATTTGCTGGGGGGAAGAAATAGACGGGGAAACAGTGTCAAGCTTTATTTTTGGGGGCTCCAAAATCACTGCAAATGATGACTGCAGCCATGAAATTAAAAGACGCTTACTCCTTGGAAGAAACGTTATGACCAATCTAGATAGTATATTCAAAAGCAGAGATACTACTTTGCTGACTAAGGTCCATCTAGTCAAGGTTATGGTTTTTCCTGTGGTCATGTATGGATGTGAGAGTTGGACTGTGAAGAAGGCTGAGCGCCGAAGAATCGATGCTTTTGAACTGTGGTGTTGATGAAGACTCTTGAGAGTCCCTTGGACTGCAAGGAGATCCAACCAGTCCATTCTGAAAGAGATCAGCCCTGGGATTTCTTTGGAAGGACTGATGCTGAGGCTGAAACTCCAATACTTTGGCCACCTCATGCGAAGAATTGACTCATTGGAAAAGACTCTGATGCTGGGAAGGACTGGGGGCAGGAGGAGAAGGGGACGACCAAGGATGAGATGGCTGGATGGCATCACTGACTCGATGAACGTGAGTCTGAGTGAACTCCGGGAGATGGTGATGGACAGGAAGGCCTGGCGTGCTGTGATTCATGCAGTTGCAAAGAGTCAGACACGACTGAGCAACTGAACTGAACTGAAGGATGCACACTCAAGGTTTTTGGTACTTGTCAACCTATCTACAGCTTCCCTGGTGGCCCAGTGGTAAAGAATCTGCCTGCCAAGCGGGAAACGTGGTTTAATCCCTGGGTTGGGAAGATTCCCTGGAGAAGGAAATGGCAACCCACTCCAGCATTCTTGCCTGGGAAATTCTATAGACAGAGGAGCCCGGTGGGCTATATATATAGTCCATGGGGTCACAAAGAATCAGACATGACTTAGCAACTAAATAGCAACTGCTCTACAAAATGTTACACCAATGTACACTCTTAAGAATAACATTATGAATATATTCCGTTTACTTCACTCTGGCCAGTGCTCCCTGTATTGAGAGTATGTGTGTATTCAGGTGTATCATCTAAACACAGGTGGTAAAAATCAGATAAATCTGACAGGTAAAAACTCTTCTCTGCTGTTGTCATTTGCAAGTGGGGACGTTACTATTTTGCTCTTGAAACATTCTCCCTTAGCTTCTAAGACCCCTGCTTGTCGCCTCCTGCAGACTACCCCGTCCCACTCACTTCTTCAATGCTGATGTCCCCCTGGTTCAGTCCGCAGTCCTGTTCTCCCTCTTAGACTTTCAACCTCGTGATGAGCTCATCCACCTGAGACTTTAGCACCATCTTCAGGCCCTGCCTGCCTCTCAGTTACACCCCCAGTGCAGACCTTCTTCTGGATGCCAGAACCTTATATCCAACACTGATTAGACATGACTGAAGCAGAAACCTGGCTGTTGACGTAGGGCCCTCCCTGATGATGGCAGTTCAGTCTACTATTGACTCCACCTTCTAATACTTCTTGAATCCCATCAGACTTCTGGCACACCTCAAACTTATGTGGTTCATCTCCCCAAACCTGGACCACTGTAACAGGCTTCCAAATGTTCTCTGTGTTTCTCATCTCAACCCCATCCCTCCCTCACTCCTCATTCCCCAGAATGAATTTCTAAATAGAAATCTGATCTCTCTAAACAGTGTAAAACCTCTCCACGGTCTTTCATTGCTTACAGCAGCATTTCCCAAACTGAGGCTTCTGAGGGGTTTCCTATGAAGAGAAGTTTAGTAAGCATCGGATTCTACATTTTCTTCCCCTCTCTTTCTGTTGCTGCTGCACTGCGTCAGTCACATCCGACTCTGTGCGACCCCACAGATGGCAGCCCACCAGGCTCCTCTGTCTCTGGGATTTTCCAGGCAAGAATACTGGAGTGGGTTGCCATTGCCTTCTCCAATGCACGAAAGTGAAGTCCATGGACTGTAGCCTACCAAGCTCCTCCATCCATGGGATTTTCCAGGCAAGAGCACTGGAGTGGGGTGCCATTGCCTTCTCCACCCTCTCTCTCTAGGAGAGCCCTAATGCAATCAGCATTTTATAAACTCTTAAAAGTCCTGCAGTAAAGAAACCTGCTTACTTACAAATGCATTTCATTTGACCATGACTTTTTTGGTTTTTTTTTAAAAGATCATATCTTAGGGCCCAGACCCCAAAGGCAGCCATTTCAAGTTCAGTTTTTCAACCACCAGAGAGATCATCATTTTTCCAAGAGACTACTGCTAGGCACTGATTTTTGCTGCAACATGCCTGTTAGTTAAAATTCAGTTGTACTGTTTAACAGGCAGAGTTCTGGTATACCAAGATGAAGAGTTCTGTGGGTGAGACACTGTGATGGTAGTGTGACAGTGTGAATGTGCTACTGACCTGTACACCTAAAAACGGTCAGGATGCTAGGTTACATGTATTTTACCACATAATAAGAAAATCAGTTCTAAGCCAAACTGTGTCTTTTAAATCTTCACAATAAAGTTTTTCTGGATAGTCAGTAAAATTTCAGGGAACTAATCTGTCTAATGCTCAGAAATATTCATGGACCCCTAGGGTAAATGTGCATGTATTCATTATCTTCATCCAAACGTGATTTCCTTTGCCATGGATCAACTCAGAAAGTAAAATCTCCAATTCTGGTAGTACCAGGAATCTACTGAGTTGACTACTTTAACCTTTACATTTGGCTAAAGAAATGTGCAGGCTGAGATAGCTTTCATCATCTTAAACAGCTGTATAAAGGCAGATAACATGATTATGCAACATCAGTATTATATCATAAATTTTGTACTGTCCACAGAATAACATTCTCTGTGGTGCAGCCAAGTAAATGCAACCCAAATGAATAAAAAGTCCACCGAAGTGAAGCTTCAGGAAGCCATAGTAATCCTCACAAAATCCTAGGCAGCTTCTCATTGTGACGTTCATGCCCTTCCAAGTCACTTATTACATCTGCCTGGGCCCTTAAGTGTTCTTTATTAGCACAACTTTTATTTGCTGAGATGTAGCTCATCCTGTCCATTATGGCAGAGTTATGATATCTAAGCCTAACAGGAGTTCTGGACTCTATAGTCAACGGAATCAGGATGAGGGCACCCTTGGGAGGGGATAGGGGTGAGCCTTACCTTGTCTGCTCCAAGAGATGCTGAAAAAGGCTACTATGTTCCATAGAAAATAGCTCCTAGGTGGCCCTCCCATATATCCTTGGGGGTTCCAATTTCTAGCTAACAAGATAAGGAAAAGCAAGCAGTGTTCTCCTTGGCCAGCAGCACAATGTTATCGTACACAGAGCAAGTAGAGCAGGCAGCAAACAGGCAAAGATTCCAGAATGTCACATGCAGTGTTTCTCTCTGGTTTATTTAGTTCAATCACACATGACATGAAAAATAAAACTTTATTAAAAGATTTGGAAACGGATAATCTTATTTTACTGACTTAAGGTTAAAAAGAAATATATATTGCTTCTCATTGGAAATAATCAGAGGGGTTTTCATAGCAAAGAAATTGGTTCGTGACATAATTAAATTCTAAAATAGATTTAAACCTGCTCTAGTGTTTACCAGAATAGGTGTTTTTAAAACTAACTACTTTATAAAAAGAAATTCCTAATGAAGATGATTGCCCTATTATTACTCTGGGTTTACTAGAGTATATGCAGAATGAGTTAAAAGGAATTTATGAGCATATCTGAATCCATGTGAGAACCTTTATTTTTTTATTTATTTTTAAAGACTGTCTTGATGTGGACCAGTTTTAAAGTCTTTACTGAATCTGTAACAATATTGCTTCTGTTTTATGTTTTCGATTTTGGGCCAGGAAGCACATGAGATATTAGCTCCCCGACCAGGGACTGAACCTGTGTCCCCTACACTGGAAGGCGAAGTCTCAATTCCTGGACTGCCAGGGAGGTCCCAGAACCTTTATCTTTAAAAGCTTCAGATTCTGACAATCAGTCACATCCAAAGAAGTGATGTAACAGTACTGTAAACATTTCTGTAGGTCTATAAAGTAAGCCTTATGAATTTAATTATGCAATAAAACACATATAAGAAGGGATGGTGGTGGGTATGTTAGCCCACGAAACACAGCATGTAGGTCAGGAGCCAGACTGTGGGATCTGAACCCTGTCTCTGCCATTTATTAGCTGCCTCTCCTCAGGAAGGTTGTTTACCTTTTCTGTGCTTCAATTTGCTATTTTATATAATGCAGATAATAATAGTAGCTACACCTCCTAGAGGTGAAAATGTGTTATTATTGGTAAAATGATTATAATAGTATGTAGTATAAAAACCTGTAAGTATTTGTTAAACAGAAACTCAGAACCAATTTGATGGATACTGTCTCAACAGGCATATTTTATGCTTTGTCAACTTACAAGAGTTAGAAGAGCTATGGTTTGGCTACTTCAAAGCATTCATAAAAGGCAGCAGATACCACAGAGCCAAGAGATGCTAAAGTTTAAAAAGCAAAGCCATTCTCAACGGGCTGGGATGTGGGTAAGAGGGACAAAGCTTAAAAGCCAACCTATGGGAGACTGACTGGAAATCGAAGAGCTGGAATCAGAGCGCTTTATTTTACTCCCAGGATGGTGCACTAGAATAAAAAATACATAAACACAAAGAAACAGAGCAGGAAACGCAGAAACTGATCAAGAAAGACAAATCGGCAGAGAGTGGGGGAGGCTCCTGCGTACCCACA
The DNA here is from genome assembly GCA_006408675.1 of Madoqua kirkii. NCBI lineage: Eukaryota > Metazoa > Chordata > Mammalia > Artiodactyla > Bovidae > Madoqua > Madoqua kirkii. Next base: position 34,921 of record SJYC01114340.1, on the reverse strand, counting down.
TGCAGCTCGGCTAACAGAGGGAAGGGAAGGAGCAGCTGAAGGGGATGCACGACCGGGATCTGACCACCTCCCACTGGCCGTGGCCCCACACGCCTCCAGCGGCAGGCGCCATCGCTCACACTCACTGGCCGTCCTCCATGGCCTCTGGGCTGGTGTGCCAGCCTTTGTGGGATGAAGCAGACCGAGACCTCACGGGCCCACTCAGGTGACTCCCCAGCCCACTGCAAGGTGTCCTTCATCCTTCTGGCTAAAGGAGCTCCCAGTCCTCCCCTCCCTGGAGGGGCCTAGCACCCTCCCGGACTTTGAGACACACAAATTCCGACAAGGTCACCGGTAGCACTAACAGGAAGCTGACAGGCCTTTTTAGGGCTTCTTTCCAGGCTGATGTTAGTGTAACACCTCACATGGAAATATTTCATGACACCAACAAATTCCTAATTCTTATTTACTGTGTTTCCAGTAACCCATCTCCCTCAACAGCATCCAACCCTCCTGCTCTCTCCCCTGGTCTGCCCTGGCACCCCGACCAAGTTCCCATCTGCACTAACCGGATGACATCTGGGCAGCTTAACAATAGACACCAGACAGACCTCACCGCCAGCACCCCGTGGAATCATGAAAGACCAGTGGGGAGGGCATGGCTGACAAGTAACACGTGCTGAGCACGGCCTCTTACCTCGGCAGGGGTCGTTTTTCACGAGGAACTCATCCAGGGCCATCCACCCTCCGCCGACACGGACCATCACGGTGCTGCGCAGGATGCGGACCAGCCGCAGCTGCTGGGAGTCCCCGAACTGCAGGGCCAAGGACATAGGTGAGCCAGGGCGCCGGGGGCAGGGCGGGCGCCATGCCCCTGACGGAGCAGACTGTATTCAGATGGAGTGACAAGTTCGCAACTTCGGGCGAATTTTAACTTTCACTCTTTTGCATTTTTCACAGGAAACTTAAAATATGGAAAAGCTAAAGGCCACTGTCTTGACGTACTTTCTACTGGAATAAAGTTTAAGTGCTGAGGGTTGTGACCCTGCCCCAAAGGGGAAGGTGGAGGGCAGACAAGGTCTTAGCTCACTTTGAGTCTTTCAAAGATGCCCAAATTAAAGTCCAGTAGTACAATTCTTTGTTAAGCTAGTTTGTTTCCATAAAAGAAAAGGTAGATATGAGGTGGATGTCAGCATCTGAATACAGTGTGCTCAAAAGTTAAATGGAAAATAGCAAATAATCTCAAGTCTCAAGGAAACCCTTGCAAAGCATCATCATTACCAGCTTAGAAGGAAATTTGATTTTCCACATTATTTTATAAATAAACCCTTAAATAATTGTGATTGTCACCAGGAGAAAATTTCTTCAGCTGAACGAATGATTAGATAGTGTTTATACTAAAATTTAGTTGGAGAAATTAAAAATTTAACCTATTGCAAGTAGTTTTCAACAATCATTTCGAGATATTAAAACAAGTATGATTTTCTGATATTTATTTTTCCTGCCAAATACGCCAACTTCCCAACCCTATCAACATTTGGAGTTTCTTATCGCATAAATTATCCTCTTCCCAAAATAAAGAGGCAACAGAAGAGAATCATGAGACCTCAAAACAAAAATCAAACATACGTTTGGAGAAATGGAATTCCTAAAATTGTTTAATTCAAAGAGAACGTTGCACGGGGTCGGGGCACAGGGATTCAATTACTTAAGATTTTCAAAGTTAAAAGAAGTACCATAACTTTGAAACAGGGCACAAAATTTGAAAATGCCAGAAAGGATCTTTGAGAAGGATCCATAGTCAATCTCTCTCAAAATGAGTATTTTTGTGGTAATTCTCCATATGACTTTGTACTCACTCAAGCTCACTGTTAATTTATACAGGCAAGGTGACTGAAAAAAATACTGCCCCCCACCCAAGCCCTTATCTTAGAAAATAAAAATCGTCCTGCGCCTTTCATCTCACCCGGGTTATCGGATTTCATACAAAGTGACGGCAGCCACGGCACAGTGTGGTGTGAGGAGCACTGAAGTGGGGACCGGGAACGTGAGGGAATGAGCGTCCTGTCCCAGGAAGGAAGCTGCCCTCAGACACTGGCCCTGGGAGTGGGGGCCGGTGGGCACCGAGGACTCCATCAGATCTAAGGGCAGTGTCGGCTTACATCACGACTCGGGGTCTTCTCTGGGTAAGTGAGGGGAGAAGGAAAGGAGCTCTGCACCTCCCAGAGGGAATCAGGAAGGAACCCCAAGCTGAGCTATATTCTCAGATTACTGTGCCCCGTCAACGATGTGTCAGCCTAATTGAATTGATTTCATTCTTTTTTCCCTTAATTTCTTACTAAAGCTCTCTCTGAAGTATTCTAACTTGCTTTTACTGAGCTATGGGAAAAGGAGGTTTGCCCTAAGCCAGAGGCCAACGTGGCTGGGGAAGCTGAGGCCAGAGTGATGTGTGTGGAAGGAACCACCACAGCTCTATAAACAGGGATCGGCACAAACTGGGCAAAGAGGGGTTGCCAGAGAAGCAAGGACCCCTGGACAGTCTTGGGGGCAACAGTAAGCTCTGTTTCCTTCTCTTAAATGGAAAATCCCTTACATTGCCCTGGGTCATGGCTCTGGTATTTCCCGTGTAACTGTGGGCACAGTGGTCCTTAAGGCCTCAGGTGCCTCGTGTATAAAATGAACTTCGTAATTCTGTTCCCAACACTGGAATGGACTCCTCTGACCCTCTGCTGGTCAGTGGACTAGAGGAGAACATCGGTGCCACTTCAAAGGGCCCTGTATCCACATGCAGCCATTAGCAAACAGGCACAGCCTTAAGTGCTACTTGGCATTCTTCTGCAATGATTTACTTAAAGTCAGTTTGGCTGTTTTTGTTTTCATTTTCTTTCCATCCTTTGTTCTTCCCACCGGCCCAGAATGTTACTATAGTTAGTGGTTAAGGCAGAGCCTGGAACTCAACATTGATTGAAGGCCTTAAATCCACCCAAGTGTTTCTGATTTCATTTCACAAGACAAATTTTACCCATGCAACTTCCTTCCATTTAAAGACATAGGACCCCAGAGCCCTCAAAAAGATCTAAAAGGTTAGAATTACCAAGCAGAGTCAAAAGCATTCAGTCTTCTTTGCAAGTCTAATTTGATCCCATTAGATCATACTGGCTGGCCGTAATTGGCAAACTTCAGGCTACAGCCAAGTATGATTCCACACCACACTTCTCACATACCTTATAAGTACAAGTAACTAAAATATTAATAAGGTATTTAAACCGATTGAGTACCTTAAATATCCCAAGACTTTTTTGACTTAGTGTGCATTATAAATTCTGTGTTAACGATCAAAAGACTTGGGCGTAAATCAGAGCTGTGCTGTCTGGTATTGTGACTTCCAAAACATAAGGGGCTCTGACTCCAAAAGACTGGGCTCTTTTCAGAAGTGGGCTAGACTGATACCACAGTTGACTTCCCCGGAACCATACTATGTACTTGTAACTCAGCCCAGCAAAATATTGTTCTTGGCTGATCAGATTTTGAATGGAAAATTATATACACATATCTTTTTGCCTGGAAGACAGCTTTAGAACACTTGCCCCACTAGCAGTTTCTCCGCTTGGTAAGACAACCTGACGTGACCCAGGCATGCTTCAGATTATGTCGTCTCCCCATAGCAAAGAACAGGCAGCATTAGCCACACAGACCATTTCCACCGAAAAGAATGTTTGCAAGGCACACTGTACCTGATTGCCGAGGAAGAACTATAGACAGTTAAGAGTAAAGGATGGAGGAAATGGAAGAAGGAAAAAAAAAAAAAAACAGTGAACATTTTGTCAAATTAACACTAAGGAATGAAAATCATGTAATCATGTTAACAGTTTCAAGAACAACACATACTGACCATATTCTTATCCAGCTTCAGACTCAGGGATGTGGTTTTACAAGCTAAGAAGACCTAACTTTTGCACTCTCTGTTGCTCCTGTTAATTCATCCCTCTCACAGGTAATTAAAACAAAACAAAACCCAACAGACCAGGGTAAGACTGCTTGGAGCCTTATTATAACCGAAAACTTGGGCTGGATCTAAGGCAGACCCACGTGACACTTTGCTCCCTGGTTCAGACCAGCACTGGGTGGCTCTGCTGTACCTTGAAGACAGTTTTGACATGCCCACGAATCTCATTTTTCTCCTCCTAACTGGTTGCATGTCACTCTGTTATCTGAAATGGCCACCTAAATCCTCTCTGCCAATCCTAGATCTACTTTAGGATCTTAAAGAATCCTGACACACTGCTGAGTACATTTTAGGAGACCTGTCATAGGTGCTTTTTATGTCCCTGCCTGGCCCCAAACAAAGCTAAAACACAGCATGGCTCACTGTCATTCATGGCCTTACTCAGTACGGCTTTCTGGGGAAGACTACTGAGTGGGCTAAGAGTCCCGTGGGGCCTGGACACAGCTCTTCTAGCCCTGAGCCTCTGAGCCATATGGGCTCATGACAACCAGCTCCTTGGGGGCAACGGCCAGTCATTAGAGAGCTGTTTCCTTATCTTATGATAAAGGTGCCTCCGCGTCCACAAAGACCTGTTCAGTAGTGAAGAGAGGGCTCTGAAACGTCTCCTCTATTGGATCTCATACACGCAACGGCGGACCAAATAGGGCACTACTTTCCAGATGCAACTATGCGGGGCTCTCAATCTTAGCCCACAGGACACCTGACAGCTGGCACCTGCGGAGATGAGGGCCAGACACTGCATGCCAAGTCCCACTGGCTCCAGTCCTCCAAGCCTCGGGAGCGGGAAGTTGGGGTCACCTGTCTGTCACGTGCATGCTCTTTCACCTGTAAGGGACACGCAGGACAAACGACCACCACAAAGGACCGGTTTTCTCTTTCTTACCCGGTATTTATTCTCTCCAATCTGCTCCACCTGAAACCTTTTTGCACATTTGCACTGAGCCACTTGTCTTGTGACCTATTAGTAGTGAATAAAAACAAAAAGAAAAGTGTGAGGGATAAAGCAAGACTTCCTCTTCAAAGAAAGAAAGATCTTTACATGTCATCAGAGAAGCTCTTCATTACATATTTTTAGGAATTCCAGGCTTTTAATACATGCATTCATCTTCTATTGAGAGTCTCATGGAGACTCAGTTAGATGCTGAATATAAAGGAAATTCACCAGTAATGATACAACACATTCTTCCATCTTGCTTCAAAATTCCCTCAGAGAAATGTGCTAGTATGCATGCATCAATATTAACTGAATAATTAATAGCAAATTATGAACTGATTTAAATCTCTACCTAGGAGCCTGGCCCTGGGCCACTCCCTAGACCAGGCCCATTGCCTCCCCCATCTCAGGATCAATTCTGTGAGCTCCTAATGAATTCATACTTTTTAGTGATGCAGTTTTCAATGTGATACAGTTCTTAAATAGGCAGAGAGGTTGATGGGTACATATCTTAAACACTATGTTTCAACCCTTAAATGCTATATTTGAAGATGCTCCTCTGGACCCTGAGGCAGAGTTTGTTCTAGGCAACGTGGTGCCCTGGAGAGGTTCTCCAAAACTGCAGAACACCACACAGAGGTGACTCAGATGAGTAAATTCACCCAGACGGAGCCATGCTTGATAGCTGGAGACCCAAGGGGGCTCCACCATCCAACAGGGGATCCCCAAACAGAACTCCAGATAATCACCTCCCAACAGACATGCTGAAGGGCTGATATGGCAATTGCACCCAACCAAATTCAGGACAGTAGCAACGTGTCTTCAAAAATGTACTCAAAATACAATTATTTCTCATACCTCGTCTTCAATTTTATCTGCATCAGTTGTTGGTCGATAAGCTCCTTGTTGGGATGGAGAGCAGCCACGAATTCATAGTAATCAATATAACCATCCCCATCTCGGTCAAAAATGTCTGCAACGGCAGTCATCTCTAATTTGGTAGTAGGGAACTCTGGAGGAAAATTAATCACATTTTGGAACATTAACTAAAAGAAAAGGCTTACTTGGCTGGTTGGAGGTTATATAAATACTTCTTTAAAAGAATTTGTCTTCAGTTTTTTTTTTTCTGAAAACCAGTACATGCTCCCTTTAGAAAACTTAGAAAATACAAAAAGTTACAAAGGAGATAAACATCACCCCAAAATATATTATGGCATACTCAGAGCATGCCCCAGAACACACTTGGTTTTTGGCATTTTTGCTAATAAGACTCATAACCCTCCCAACCCCCTATGCAATTTAAAACAGAGACCTACCACCAAACTTCAGAATATACTTATTCACTCCACTATCCATAGGTTGGATATTTAGATTATTTCAGGAGAGTGACAATTTGGAATAAACAGGGTGAAGTTTTTCTACATTTAGATTATTGCTTTGGGTTCCTCACAACTGCTTTTCAAAGTGTGAATGTTACAATAACCAGAGTCACTTCTTCAGACATAAAGTGGACCACACTGTCTCTCAGATGGAAACCTCTGCTGGTGGCCCACTGTCTCGGGAAGAAGATCTGATCCCTTCATGATGGCCAACAACACCCCACGTTAATAGTTGTTTTCTACCTTTCCAACTTCCCATCTGACCCGTTCTGAGGTCCTGACACTCCAGCCATGTTAGCCTCTGAGAACCCGCCAAGTTCACTTGCCTCTCAGCACTTTGTCTGCTGCGGTTCTGCCTCTGTCTCTCCCCTGAAATTTTGACATGGCTGAATCCTTACCATCACTTAGGTCTCAACTCAGGTATTATCTCCAGACAGGCCTTATGGGGCCTCCATGTGAAGCAGCACACCTGTGAGCTGTGCTTGGTGATCTGGGCAAGTCACTTAACTTAGTGCTCACTTATTCCTTTTGCTAAAAATACATGAGATCACACATTTTGTAAGCTTTTATACAGATGCCAGAAACTGACATGATGAGGGATGTAATGTACAACAAAATGACAAATATAATTAACACCGCTGTATGTCACATATAAAAGCTGTTGAGAGTAAAACCCAAGAATTCTCATCACAAGAAATAATATTTTTATGTCTTAAATTTGTACCTATAAAATGATGTTCACTAAACTTACTGTGTGATAATTACTTCATATACATAAATCAAATCATTATGCTGTATATCTTAACCTTATTCAGTGCTGTATGCTACTTACATCTCAATAAAATTGCAAGAAAAAAAATCTGAATTCCTATTGAACAACTGATATTGTGAAAAACTTAAAAATTTTATAGGCGTATCTCACGTCAGTTTCTGGCATCTATGTAACAGCTTATAAAATATATGATTTCACTTACTATGCTTCAGATATTATCTCCCTCTTTTTAAAACAAATTTAAGGTTTGCGCCAACTCCATCCATGCCAAGCAAGTTCGTCGGCACCATTTCCCCAACAGTATATGATCACCTCATATCTCTCTGTGTCATATTCTGGTAATTCTTGCAAAATTTCAAATTTCCCATTATTATTATATTTATCATGGTGATCTGTGATCAGTGATCTCTGATGTTACTACTGCAAAATGATAATGACTTGCTAAAGGCTCAGACAATGGTCAGCACATTTTACTAATGAAATATTTTGAAATTAAGGTATATAATCATTTTTTAAGGTATAACACTATTGAATACTTAATAGACTACAGTATAGTATAAACATAACTTTTGTATCACTGAGAAACCAAAAATCTCTAATGGCTCTCTCTATTCCAATATTTGCTTTATAAAGGTGGTCTGGAAGTGAACCTGCAATATCTCCAATGTCTGCCTGTAGTTAGAACCTCATTATTCACAATAGTTAGCTCCTCTTCTAAACCTTGAATGTGTTTTGCTTGCCATAATGTGTCAAATAAGACCTGCTTTTTTTAATTCTAAGCAAAATGAGGTCCGACTCCCCATCAAAACAATAGACCAATTTTAGTAAGCAGGTATACTACTTCTTCTCTGAGACTTCAGCTTTTACTTAAGAAGGACTGTTTAGCCAGAAATTTAGCCTGCTTCTACAAAGCAAGCACAAGGAGTCTAGGTGTGACCTGGGTTTGGAATTGTGACTGGACTCACTGGATGCTAGAATGCCATCGATAAACTCCTGACGGGTTATCTTCCCATCCTGGTCCTTGTCAATTCGCCGGAAGAAATCCATCACCCGAGACTTTTTGTGATTCATCCAACGCATATACTTTTTCCTCCAGACATCGAAGTCAAAGTTGGCAAACTCCTTCAGCTAGACAAGAGATCCAGGAGTCAACAAGACCTGCTATTTTGACCTTCAAACCTGCCCAGAGCATACCCAGACTTTCAGACATCCAGCAAAGCCATGCGGGCCTTTTGAGGGGACCAACAGTGAAGTCTCTGTGTTGCCTCTTTTGTGAAGGCACATTGGCTCCTTCACTTAAAGCCATGACTGCTTACGCGAGCTGCGGTAAAATGGGAGCGGGGAGCGAAACAGTCACTCAGCAACCGCCATGGAAGACACAGAGCACGCAGAGCAGGAGTGGGAGGGTCAGCCTCGCTTTCCCTCGGCATTTTCGCAAAGGATCACCCCCTCAGACGGAAAAGAATGGATTCTACCCCAGAAGAGAAGTCTTCAGAGCGACCCACGTGTGTGGTGCTGCTTTCGGATGGCGCCAGAGGGAGTGAACTGCCCTGTGATCCCCACTGTAAGTATTTGGCCCTGGTGGACAGCAGCGGGCCTGTGCAGTGGACACAGGGATGCTGAGCTACTTGGACTATGCCAGTGACACGGACTCAGGATGACTTAAACAGTGCAGCGGTTTTCCCCCTGGTCTTTCAAACTCCAAAGTTGGAAGGAATGGGGAAAAGAAAAAAAAAAGAAAAAGCCAAAACCAAATATGCTTAAAACTCAACTGGATCTACAGAAATAACAACAAAAAACACAGAACACTCACTTCTGGGCATAGCTGCTTTGATATGCACAAATAAAAAAATAAAAAAGATATTAGAAATGTGTTTTAGAAACTAGGAAGTGGAAGTACTACATTTTTCAGACTGGTTAATGATACTTCAAAATAGATTTGCTTTTTATAATCTACTGAAGAATCGACAATTAACAGGATTATTAAAAAAGCTACTCATTTCATAATTGGGGAGCTTATATCTTTACAAAAGGGCTCAGTATGGTCATTTTTATGAGCCGCTCCACACCTGGTGGTAACTTTGCCAGGTTTGGTTCCTGATTCCCAAGCACGGCCGGGCGCTAAGGAGGATGGCGCCACAGGCCGGACCCGCGGGGATGGGCTGCAGCCTGCTTCCCACCGCCAGCGCTGCTGCCCTCAGCTGTTAGTTTCCTCACGTGAGTCTCTTCTCCCAGGGGGCCTGCAGGACTGAGTCCTGGCCTACGCTGCTCTGCTGCTCCTTCCGCAGAAGCAGTAGGTCAAGGCACACGGGTCAGTGCACAGAGCCTCAGGAGGGCTGTGTTTTGCTAAGTCACTTCCCTCCAGGGATGGCTGCCTGGCGGGGCCTCACCTCCTCCAGCCGGTCCAAAGCGTCGTTCAGCTTCCGCTGCCGCTCTAGCGCCAACAGCCACACCTGCTGCCAGCGCCCGGAGAGCTGGTTGATCCGCGGATTTTTTGCTTCAGACTGTGAGAGGATAGGCATGGAAGGAGGGGCAGGCTGACTCAAAGACTTCCCTGAAAGGAAAAATAATCACGAGATAGAAAAGCTGGTTTTGTCCATTCACAACGACAAGGTGCCATCTGGCTGAACCTAAAGCATCTGCACAATGATATCCGGTCAGTGACTGAGGAAGGAAACCCGGGGCCTGGCCACACTGAGATACGGAAGCACAAACTGCGGCTCTTCCCCAGCCAGCAGGTGCCTGTCTCATCCTTTCAGTCTGTCCCACTTTAGCGGACGAAGGAGCCATCAACGGTTCTACAGGCGCCAACTTATTTTAAGAAGAAACTACTGTAAGCCAAATGTAAACAGTCAGTGCTGATGACTAAAATAATCAGAAGGCTGCTACAAATGAATTGGCTTAGCCACCCCAAAATTTCATACCAATTAAAAAAACTGGAGCCTAGCTACTAAGAAAAGTGAGTTTCAAGAAAAAGATTTTCATTCCAATCCCATATGGTTTTTGAAATGCTCATCCTCAGTGAGCAGGAAGGACACCTCCTGCCCAAGGGCTTCACGTACTGCCGCCACGGGACTTCTCCATGAAAGGCGCGTGGGCTGGCTCTAGGATCTTCCTCTTGTACGTCTTGGTGACCCGGTCCACATCAGGCTGCTTGCGCGTCATCTCCTCCATAAACGTCTGTTGAACACATAACAAGAGAGAGTTGAGAGTTTTCTTGGACTAAGACAGAAATAGGCAACTTCTTACTACAAGGCTAAGCCTGCTACAAATGGGGCACTGGAGACGTCTTCATACATGGCCCCACTCCTTTTGAGAAACATGATGAGTGAGGCACTTCATCAAGTGCTGGAAACAGGAAAGAATAAGATGTGACTCTGACTATCAGGAGCTCAAGGCTGAGAGAGGAAGCCAGGCCAGGCAGAGCAATGAGTGGTACCCAGGTCCCCAAACACAGGCCTAGGATGGGCATGCACAGCCCAAGCTGGGCAGGAAGGCTGCTTGGAGGCTGGTGCCTGAGCTGCGTGCTGAGCAATGAGCCAAAGACCGGGGGCAGGGCGGCCCCACAGAAGCCTGGCAGTGGAGTGAGCCGGGGCCCTGATCACTGGCTGAGCTGAGGATGCAACTGGAGGAGGGGCAGGAGGGACAGCAGGAGAGGCAGGCAGCAGAAAGGTCCAGAGAGGCCTTGTGTCAGGCTGAGGGACTGGGATTTTATTCTGAAAGCAACTGGCAAGGGGGTTACAGGTGGGTGGACAAATGAAGGATTTTGATCCAGCAAAGAGATACCAACAGATCTCTGTTTCAGAGCTATCGCTCTGGCTTCAGTGTAGCAGGGAGGACATGAGATAAGGGGCTGGGTGGAGGGGCACAGAAGTTAGGAACCTAACGTAGTATTGGAGGCAAAACACAGTGAGGGCATAAGCCAGGGCAGGAGACAAGGAGCCATGCAGAATCCTGAAAGTAGAGTAGATAAGACCCAACAACTGGCTAAATGAAGGGCTACAGAAAGAGAGGGAATCCCAGACACATGCACAGGCTTCTGTGTTGGGTGACTGAGTGGATGAGGAGAGAGGAGGCAGTGTGGAGGGAACGGTGGGGTTAGGGCCAGGGCTGGGAAGCAAGGCTGCAGTGAAGTTTCAGGCTGTTTCTGGCTTCCTGTGTGTGCAGATGAGGCAGGAGATATGGAAACCCTTGGTGTACAGGTGCTGGCTGAAGCTGAAGGCTAGATAGGGCCTTGGGTGTGAGAAGAGGGTTAAGAATGGAACTTTAGGGAACAGCAACCTTAACAAGTGAATAAAGGAAGAGGGCTTCCCTGGTACTCAGTGTATAGAACCCATTGCTAATGCAGGAGATTCCTGGAGCCAGCGTGAGGAACTCCGCCCATGGCAAAGGTCATGAGGAAGGAGGCTTGGCATACGCAAAGGCGTGATCAAGCCTCAGGAAACCCCCTGTTCCTGAGCATCTATCCCAAAACCAGAGTCTGTTTTATGCTCTCACCTACACCTCTGACTTTATGGGAGACTGTTCCCCACCAGTTCTCTCGGAGAAGGAGTAAACGTGTAGCACCAAGTTAATAAAAATTTCTGGGCATGACAAGAGTGTTTCGACTTATGAACTCCTCTGAAGGTTATCTAGCCCGCCTGTATAGGTTCATCTGGCCACATATGATTGTTTACAGCCTCCCGACCGTGAGAGGCATGAGATGCTTTAGACTTACTAAAGGCAAATTCTTCCAGGAAGTTAGAAATTATTGGTATAGTGGGTTGGTTAGGAATTATATTGGTGAAGGGCTTGTCATTTATTGTGCCAATAATTACTGCTAATTCCCTGCCCTGGGTGTGACAAGGGTGTCTCATGTCAAACCTCTCTGCTGGCAAACTAGCTTATGGGACAGGATTATCCATACTCCTGCCACTACTCACGACTGTTTACTACCTCTCAACCATAAACAGCACAGAGAGTTTTGGAGTATTTTGAGAGTCTTAATTATCATGGGGCTTTTTCTCATTGTTGAGTCAATGATTGCTGCCAGGCCTCCATATCCTTAGGCACCTGGGAATATATTAATCAATGTATTTGGAATATAGAAAAGGAAATATAGTAGTTTTTAACCAGTCCATTCTGAAGGAGATCAACCCTAGGATTTCTCTGGAAGGAATGATGCTAAAGCTGAAACTCCAGTACTTTGGCCACCTCATGCAAAGAGTTGACTCATTGGAAAAGACTCTGATGCTGGGAGAGATTAGGGGCAGGAGGAGAAGGGGACGACCGAGGATGAGATGGCTGGATGGCAACACCTACTCGATGAACATGAGTCTGAGTGAACTCCGGGAGATGGAAATGAACAGCGAAGCTTGGCGTGCTGCGATTCATGGGGTCGCAAAGAATTGGGAACGACTGAGTGAACTGAACTGAAGGTTAGCAATACTAGACTTTTTGAGTTAATGAATTTTCTCTTTTGTAATAGACCACTGTACTTTGTTATAAATCACTGTGTCCTTGCTGTGTAAAAGTGTAACTTTATCACTATCTTAAGACTAAATAGGTCTTAAGGGGAACATTGGTGAAAGTATTTTCATTTGTTGGGCTGATGTTTTGCTGCTAAATCTCCATATTCCCTGCCCTTATAATGAATATAACTAGCATATAGGAGAAATAAGTATTAACCTTTAAGATTGATTATGTTAACTTTGGGTTAAATAAATTCCTTTCTTGATTGTAACTTACCACACCCTCACCATATAGGAATGCAACTTTATTTGGAGGGTGGTGCCTGGTTTAAGAAAAAACACCCTTAGAAAAATAGGTTTTTTGGTTATCAGAAAGAAAGGGTCATAAATGTCAGCAGGCCTCATGGCCAGAAGATGATGTAATAAAACCCCTAAGACCTTTTTTTTATGTGAAGCACCTGATTTTGATAAAGATCAGGACTGCTGACCCCCATGTGACTCTGTATTCATCCCTATGTGTAACAAAAGGTATATAAGCAAACCCCAAAATAAAGAAATCAGATCAGTTTCTGGAAAGACTGATTCCCTCATGTCTTTCTTTCTTGCTCCCCGTTTTTCTGGCTGAATTCCCATCTGGAGTGTGGGTGCCCTCCAAGTCTACATATCTGTCCTGGCTTTCAAGCCCACGTGAGAAGGAGCCCAAGGAGGGGCACCTTCCGATATTCAAGTGGCGCCGGGGGCCCAATGTAGATGGTGCAAATTCCTTGTCTTGGAATTTTATTGATATCCCATGTAAACCAAGTTATTCAGCATCTTTTTCTCTCCTACTGTTTTCTGGCCGAATTCCCATCTGGTGCATGGGGAACCACCAAGCCTGCTAATTTTGCCTGGGCTTCTAAGATCGGACCAGGGGAGGCCTCAGTGCCTCCTCTCCTTCGGGAGAACGGAAAGATGCCTGCGGCCTACGTAGGTGGTGATTGGTATTCCATGTAAACCAAGTTATTCTGCCTCTTTTTCTCTGCTAATTTTCTAATCCCTCTCTATCTGTAATTAATTAAGTTTTTTCCAAGGACGCTGACTCCGTCCCTACCTTCAAATCACCCTGGATCCACCGGGGCTGGACCCTGGCAGGAGATATGGGTTTGATCACTGGAGAAGAAAAAGGCCACCCACTCCAGTATTCTTGCCTGGGAAATCCCATGGACAGAGGAGCATAGTGGGTCCATAGGGTCACAAAAGAGCTGGACATAACTTAGCCGACTAACCAACAACGTAGGAAGAGAAACCAGCTAAGAAGACTGAACAGCAATGGTCAGACAGATGGTGCTGGTGGTGGTGGTGGAGGGGGCGGGGGAGAAAAACAGGGAGCTGGAAGGCATAAGGAATGAGAGGCAGCAACAGACGTGCAAGGGATTGGCCTTGATGGAAGAAGATCCTCTTACTCAGGAGAGGAGGGGTCAGCGTAGGTAAACTCAAAGAGACATACAGGGCGTTTTCACTGGTAAGGTTAATTACATATGCTAAAAAGAATTTACATCCATGGTATTACTGAGCAAGATCTATACTTGCATTCAGTGTAAATTATTATGGCTAAAATCCCCAGTTTTTAACAACTGTTAAAAAGTATTTGTCTCCTAAGAATATACAGTATATGAAGACAGCTCAACCGAGCTTTCCTCCATTCAATTTAGTTCGGAGTGTTGTCTGGCCCATCTCTGGGTTCATGTAAGAAATCTTTCTGAATCCAGGCATGATGGGATAGGTCCCAGGTAATGGGACTGTGGTATAGAGGCTAGTCAATAGAAACCAATAGTCAACAGACCCAGCTAACTCATGCCTGGACCCCCACACTACAAAAACTGCGAGACAGTAAGCATGTTTTAAGCTGCTGAGTCTGCAGGAATACGTTCAGCAACCATTAAAATTGGATGTACAGAGCAAAGGAAATGGGCTCCAAGAGCCACACAGGAAACCTATGACCACAGGATGCGACTGGGGTACCTGGTGCTCAGCAATGAGGGCTTTCACTCGGTCAATGTTCTGAGGGATCGGATCCTGATCCCGTTGAATGAGGGTGGTCTCGGCCCACTGGATCCATGCCAGAAGTTCTTCTAAGAGCTCGGCGTTCGCCACCAGTTCCGACAGGGCAGCTTCGAGGCGCTGCTGGTGCTGCTTAGCCCACGTCAGGACCTGTGTGTGTGTGGGGGAACCCGTTGGCTCGTAGTCAAGCACATTCCTTGTTTTCAAAGCCCCTTTTTGTGTGAGCCTAACAATGACTTTTAGGGAAAAGACCACCCAAGCAGTCAAGAGGCTTCTCTCTTGTTCCAGAGACAAAGCTGGAATAAGAAGCCAGTTCCCCTGAAAACAAATGTAGCACGTGGTGTTAGACACAGAAGGTCCCTGGAAGGAGGAAAGAGCACGGCATGTGTCCACTGGATGTCATCAGGGCAGACGGCATGATGCCAGCATCGTCCTTTCAGGTTTCTGCACATTATCAAGAAAACAGTCACTCCTAAAACAGTCACTCCTAAAACGCCAATAGCCTGACTCCTGCTGAGCTATTCGGAGTGAGTGAAAGACTCCTTACAGGGGAACGGGACACTTGCATTCTTCCTCTAAACCCAGGAGCTCACCTCCTCAAAGCGCGCCCGGATGATGGTGATCCAGTGCTTGATGGTGGTGATGCAGTCAGGATGGCAGACTGCCAGGATGACTTCTCCCATGGACACTGCTGTGTTAACATCCACTCGCTTTTCTTCCACTTTCTTCATGAATTCCTAAATAAACAAGATTTGAAACCTTAAACCTACTCTAGCAGCACTGTTAGTTTACACTGAGAGGAGAAAACCACTTCAGTCTTTTTTTTTGACTCTGTGTTGATACAGACCTCTAAAAGTCTGTATTTAGCTGTCTCTGGCATTTTCTTTCCAGTTCTCACAGGTGTGGGGAAAGTGAGGGGCTTATACAAGAATGACTGTTACTGCACGAACGGTAAGGACTAGAAACGCAGAAACTGACCTCCTTCCTGAGCACTCCCTCTTTTCACAAATTAGTGTTTATAATCATTTCCATATGTGTAAACAGTATTGGACAAAAACAGTGACAGCTACAAAACACTACAATGTTTTAACAATGCCTGTAACACAGTGCAATCACAAAACCGAGTGAAATCTCTAGGTGGGAAATATAAAAACTAAACAAGGAAACATTTCCCACCTCCTTACAACAGTCCCACCGAGGCCCCAGACACATTATAGCCTGCAGCTTGGTGAATGGCTCTAGGGGCACAGAGCAGGCTTGGAGCTGCCGAGGAGGAAGGCCACTCGAGGCGTATGCGGAGGGGCGGGGGTGGGGGCGTAAAGCCAGAGCAGCCTGTCTTCCCTCTGGTATTAGCACCCGCTGTTTGATTGGCTTGTAACCTGCAAGTGCCACTTTCGCAAAACGAGAGGACGAGTGGTCTCTAGGGGGTCAGAAAACCCACATGTCATTTCCCCATGTGGGTGGTGTGGGGCCCTGCACCAAGACGGATTACCTTGTGAGTATCAATGAGAGACTGCAGGGCCTCCGTGTCATCGGGAAGCGCTCCCCGGAAGCGTAGTGTCTGCTCAGCTTCAGAAAGCCACTCCAGTAGCATGTGGATTGTGTCCCGAAACTCTTCTGCCTGAAATAACCACGCACAAGAGCCTGAGCCTCTCTGTGCAGCTGAGGTCCCAGACACGGCAGCCAGAGGGGGGGTCTGGCCTGAACTCACTGGCCTATCACGGGCGCCTAGAGGCTCTACTGAAGCCCCACAGAGGTCATTTTTCATCTGTGCAACTTTGAAAATCAACTGGAGTCATGATTTCTCTAATACAGATGTGCTACATGTTCTGGTAGAACATCAAATTTTGTGAGACCCTGTGAGACTGGCGGGAACCGATCCTGACAAAGAGGCTCGAGTGACTTCGTCCAGGCCCACCCCGGTGTCCTCTGACCTGCTCCAAGGCCTGCTCCAGCCGGCTCTGCTTGCAGACGGAGAGTTTGCACACGGTGTCCCAGCGAGTGCTCAGCTCCTGGAGCTGCCCCTTCACCCAAGTGGTGTCATCGCGACTGTTCTCTATCAGCTCCCGGCCGGATCGCTTCAGGACCTGAACGGTTCCTGTTCGCTTGCCCAGTTCCTTCTGGAAAACCTGGAAAACAGGGGAATTAGTTTGTCTCACAAGCGTTTTGAATTCAAAAAGTAGAACCAAAGAGAAAGTAGTCCTTTCTTTCAATTCTCCTTTGACAGGTTCTAATCGTGTGTCTTTCATGCAAAGGTGGCGGTGGGACCACAAGCGAAAAAGCATCATCACAGGACGTGGGCCTGAATGAGGGCCACGTGACTTTGGGTAAGCTGCTTAACTGGAGTCCCAGCTTCCTCACCTGTGATACAGGAACTGTGCCATACTAACCTCTCTGGAACTGTGGGACTTTTAAAACTGATTTTTATTGGAGTATAGTTGATTTACAGTGTTGGGTTAACTTCCTTTTTTGGGTCACACCATGCTGTATGTGGGACGTTAGTTTCTTGGTCAGGGATCAAACCCGCATTCCCTGCGTTGGAAGCACAGCCTTAACCACTGAACCACCAGGGAAGTCCCCATTATGTTAGTTTCTGCTGTACAGCAAAGTGAACCCGTTACACATATACATACACCCACTCTTTTTTAGTTTCTTTTCCCATATAAGCTATTACAGAGTTCCCTGTGCTATTCAGTAGATTGTTAGCTGTTTATTTTAGATATGCTGCTGCTAAGTTGCTTCAATCGTGATCGACTCTGTGTGACCCCATAGACGGCTCTATGGGGTCTGTCTCTGGGATTCTCCAGGCAAGAACACTGGAGTGGGTTGCCATTTCCTTCTCCAATGCATGAAAGCGAAAAGTGAAAGTGAAGTCACTCAGTTGTGTCCAACTCTTCGCAACCCCATGGACTGCAGCCTACTAGGCATCTCTGCCTATGGGATTTTCCAGACAAGAGTACTGGAGTGGGTTGCCATTACCTTCTCTGAGTCTTGCTGCTGCTAAGTCACTTCAGTTGTGTCCGACTCTGTATGACCCCACAGACGGCAGCCCACCAGGCTCCCCTGTCCCTGGGATTCTCCAGGCAAGAGCACTGGAGTGGGCTGCCATTGCCTATGTATATGTCAACCCCATCATCCAATGTATCCCTCCCCTCTCTTTCCCCTCTTGATAAGAGCCCACTTGCCAGGTATGTAAAAATCTGGTGTAATTTCAAGGTAAAGCTGAATGCTTGATGCTGAAACAGGATAACAGTATGCAGTTCAATATATAGGTGTAGGTACTAAATGTTGGTACGCATGGTGCGAGCTTGTCAGGTTCACAAGCAATTGAAAAAGCACTCATTTTTATTCTAAGAATCAGTGGAAAATGGCTATCTTGAGGGTCTCCTGAATTTAAACCCATTTTGATTCAACTGAGACATATAAGATTCAACTGAGACATATAAACAGGAAGTGGGAGGGAACCTCAAAATGAAGTTTACACATCGGCATATCTGAATCGAACCAAGTTTGGTCAATTCTTTGTGACTGATGCAGAATCCCGGCAGCAGTTTGTTTAAACACACAGAGCAAGGAGCCGCCTCTCTGACAAGCAGAGAGACAGGCGCTTTCCGCCTCTTTCTAGGGAAGCCTTAGGAAGGCAGCTCATGCAGAAGGCACACAGGGATGGGGACCCGTGGCTTCGCCCTCCACACAGCCCAGATCTCGCCCCTTACCTTGTGGGCATCCATGAGGTTCATGACGAGGTCCAGGTCTCCGTTCGACTCTGTGTGACCCCATAGACGGCTCTATGGGGTCTGTCTCTGGGATTCTCCAGGCAAGAACACTGGAGTGGGTTGCCATTTCCTTCTCCAATGCATGAAAGCGAAAAGTGAAAGTGAAGTCACTCAGTTGTGTCCAACTCTTCGCAACCCCATGGACTGCAGCCTACTAGGCATCTCTGCCTATGGGATTTTCCAGACAAGAGTACTGGAGTGGGTTGCCATTACCTTCTCTGAGTCTTGCTGCTGCTAAGTCACTTCAGTTGTGTCCGACTCTGTATGACCCCACAGACGGCAGCCCACCAGGCTCCCCTGTCCCTGGGATTCTCCAGGCAAGAGCACTGGAGTGGGCTGCCATTGCCTATGTATATGTCAACCCCATCATCCAATGTATCCCTCCCCTCTCTTTCCCCTCTTGATAAGAGCCCACTTGCCAGGTATGTAAAAATCTGGTGTAATTTCAAGGTAAAGCTGAATGCTTGATGCTGAAACAGGATAACAGTATGCAGTTCAATATATAGGTGTAGGTACTAAATGTTGGTACGCATGGTGCGAGCTTGTCAGGTTCACAAGCAATTGAAAAAGCACTCATTTTTATTCTAAGAATCAGTGGAAAATGGCTATCTTGAGGGTCTCCTGAATTTAAACCCATTTTGATTCAACTGAGACATATAAGATTCAACTGAGACATATAAACAGGAAGTGGGAGGGAACCTCAAAATGAAGTTTACACATCGGCATATCTGAATCGAACCAAGTTTGGTCAATTCTTTGTGACTGATGCAGAATCCCGGCAGCAGTTTGTTTAAACACACAGAGCAAGGAGCCGCCTCTCTGACAAGCAGAGAGACAGGCGCTTTCCGCTTCTTTCTAGGGAAGCCTTAGGAAGGCAGCTCATGCAGAAGGCACACAGGGATGGGGACCCGTGGCTTCGCCCTCCACACAGCCCAGATCTCGCCCCTTACCTTGTGGGCATCCATGAGGTTCATGACGAGGTCCAGGTCTCCGTGGACAGGCTGGTCCTCAGCCAGCTGCGGCTCCACCTTGTACAGCCAGTCAACCAAGGCCTGCAGGGCGTCCATGAATTGGCCCGAAAACAGCAGGGCCTCCTCCAGCTTGTGCTGCCTGAGACAAGCACATAAGCCTCACTAATTTTCACGATCCTTTTATGAACGGCCCACAGTTCTGGCCGTTGAAAGGGAATACTGCTTGAACTCAGTGTTAGAACAGTTAGAAATATTATAAAAAGTGACTAAGAGATGTTTAGGTAAACCACACTCAAAAATGGATTAAGCATAGTACAGGTGGAGATGCACTTCTGGGATCTGAAGAGTCCAGCTGCTATACACACAAACACAGCCTACGACCCAAGGTCTTTTTATTTACATTACACCACTCCAGCAGAGGGTGACGGTTCTGTTAATGACCTGGGGCCAACAGTTCAACTCCTAAATCTCCACCTGTTATAAGACTCTAGGCTGTCTCTTTACCTCTTTGAAACTCAGTCACCTCATCTGAAAAATTGGGAGTATAAATAATATAGAGCTATCATAATGCTTAGCATAGTGGGTACAAGTGGATAAAAGTACAACTTTTAGAACTAAATCTCAGCTCTGCCACTTAGCAGCTGAGTGAGCATGGGGGAGTCAAGAAACCTCTTTATGACTGTTTCCTCATCTGTAAAAGGGGGAGGACAGTACCCCCACCTCAGTGGTTGTTATGAGGATGAGTGAGTCTCATGGTGGTTAAATGAGATACTATATCAGAGGCTTTTGTAGAACATTCAACACAAGAGATAACCAGTGAGACAATTACTGGCATTACAAATTGACGATTTAAATATATTTATAGATCTATTAATACTATTGTTGGCTTGACTTTATAGGCTTCTCTCTTTGTAAGTTTCAAGTTTAAGTAAGATAATTTTAATATATTTTCCTCAAGTCACTTCATAATTCATCACTCAATTAATTGGAAATACCAAGATGCTACTGTTACTGATGCATTAGCTTCATTATCATTTTTACAGAATCTGGTACCGTCTCCTGGTTACTTTTGGGATAACACAGAGACCCATGAAGGGGACATTATGCTCACCTCTCCACAGACTTGCCACAAACAGTGTCCCATTTATCTCTGACTTCTCCCAGTAAGTTGTCAAGTTTCTGAGTGTCATCAGGAAGCAAAGTCTTCTCTTTCAGGGCTCTGCCTGTTCTAATCGTAGTATCATATACAGGCTGTTTGCCCCCAAGAGTTTTCTGGAACTCCTGTTTTCAGAAAGGAAAAAAAAAATGCTGAAAGTCAGATGACACTGAGTTTTTAGGTGGTAACCAGATAATAGTATGAATGTCACTACGTCTTGAACTAATATTAACAACAGCTTACCCTGAAGAAATTCTTAAGGTTTTGTTTGTGCCACATACACCAGATCATGAGTTTTTCTAAAAGCCCAGTTTTAGCTGGCTACTCATCAGTCACTTTGTTTGAACTCTTATTTAAAATAAGCAATTGTCATGGTTAGACACTGTCTACATGCAAAATGGAAGGCTGGCTCTATGATCTTAACTGCGTAACATTAACCAATTAGTTTTCTTTCAGCAAGCTAAAGTTTTAGCTTTTTCTTTTTTTTAGCAGGCTACAAACGTCAGTGAATCCCAAGTTCAGGAATGAAGAGCAGTGAGCCGATGTACCTTATGCTTGGAGAGCTGAAGTTTAATTTTGTCTGGGTCGTTGGATATCTCCAGTTCTGAGTCCAGGTGACTTTCTGCATCTTCCAGCCAATCAATCAGCTTTTTCCAAGCTTCATGGAACTGAAATTATTGAAGAAATAAGTTATAACAGGAATGGACATGAAAACTACACAGCACTTTTATCTGAACGCAACACATGAAGCCCAAGGTTGTTCAGTAAATTGGTACCTTTCTTTTATAACTTACTTGTTTTGCCCGCTTTCTGGCATCATCCAGCGATCGCCCTCTTTCAATAGATCTCTGGACAACCTTCTCCCAGCGAGACTGGACGCTAACCAGCAAATTTTTGATCAAAACAACATCCTGTTTTTGGCTAAGGAACTTTAACTGATTGCCAGTTTGATCCAGCTCAATGATCTGGCTCGATGAGCATTTACTTCATTAGCAAACACCTGAGGAGAAAATATTGCTGTTTTTAAACTGGAGCTAAGATCGAGGAGCATCACTTTCAATTGGTACTTGTAAAAGGAAGACGGCATTGTAATGCCATTGTTACCTTATGCTCCTCTATCTGGGAAAGGACGGTGTTTAGAATCAGGCTGGGAGGAGTAGCAATGTTTAAACTCTGCTCTGCTAGAGTGAGCCAGTTGATAAATTCTTGCAGGGAATTCTGGAATTCTGTTGCCAGGTTGAGGGCCTCTTCCAGCTTTGACTAAATTTTCAGGTACCATGCACACACACAAAAAGACAAGTACCAAATTCAGGAATTATAGCTTCAAGGACAAAGACGTGAACTGTACACCAAATGAAATGACTTCTAAGAAGGAAGCCTCATTTAATCAACCTCCAAACATGCCTTGTTTGCAAAGAAGGGGACATTTTGAATGCTAGTGTCTGAAACTCAAACAACTGTGCTTGGAAAAGGAAAGAGCACAGTTTGCAGCTAAGTTGCTTTCTCTGCCATTCCCCACTTCCTGGGACATTAAAGAACAGGAATAAAGCCATTCAAGCCATTCAGGGACTGTAAGAGAACAGACCCTTTAGTGGTGACAGCTGCAGGATCTCCAACCTGCTTTGGGCAAAGTCTCAGTTTCCTTTAATGTCCTTTTTGTGACATAAAAACAACTAAATGAAAAGCACTTCACCATGATGAGGATGCTCACTGCAATGCTTTCTGTTTAAATATGTTTTCAGAAAATATGGCACTTGAAAATGTCTGAGTGTGAAACACGTTTATGCTACAAGCAACAAAGGCAATAAAGGTCAGAATATTTCAAGTAAAAATGTGACAACATTAGACGTAAATTTTTAATCATTTTTATCTAAATCAGGATGACGAAAACAGTGCTTCATTCAGGGTGCATGCTATTTCTCCATGAATACATCCCAATTTTAGTCTACAAGCTCCATCCTCAGAGACTTCCACCCAGAACATCTGGATGAGGCCTTTGCCTCTGGCCCATCTATCAGGTGGGCAAAACAGGATAATGACAGGTTGTTAAAAATGAATATATGCAGAATTCTCACAGAAAGAAATACCAGAAACATACTAAAAATATTCATTACTATTAAGTGGGTTATGAATGCTTTTTACCTTCTTGGCATTTTCAGGTTACTTCTGTAACCTAACAAATACTATATGGAGAAGGGAATGGCAACCCACTCCAGTATTCTTGCCTGGGACATTCCATGGACAGAGGAGCCTAGCGGGCTATAGTCCATGGGTTGCAAAAGAGTCCCATAGGACTTAGCGGCTAAACAACAAACAAAAGCATTGTAAAACTCAATCCACCCTATTCCTCCAACACCCCTGTTTCCCCTCCTGACCCCTGCTTATCCTTGGGCAATGTTTCCAGGATTCAGCCTGGCTACAGTTGGAGGCCAGACTTTAACTTCTGAAAGCAGGATGGTCTCCGAAGCCTCTGTAAAAAAAGGCTGGAGGTAGCTGTGGGTTCACCCAGACCCCTCCCCTATCCCTGGTCCAGTCAGAAAGTAAGTGCCTGGTGTCTACTGGGAGAGCAGGGCAGTGCTCTGGAGTAGGGCAAACTGAGGCCTGACTGGATTGGCCATTCCAGGGGCCTAGACCCTGCATCACCTGGGCAGGGAGGTTCCAGGAGTGCTGCCACTCGTCCCCACTCCTGTATCCAGAGGCAGGGGTTGACTCGATTTCTGAGTCAGCCCTGCGGGAGGGCCTGGGCTGCAGCATACTGCAGAAGGTGGCCTCCCTCCCCATGCCATTCCCCCAGAGCAGGCTGGGAGAAAGGGGAGTTGGCTGGGCCAGACTAATTTCCCAGATGATGGGAAGTAATGCCAGTATAAAACATCAGCTGACACTCCCACCCCAAATACTACAATGCATGTTACAGAAATGCAGACTCAATATAAACAAAAAGGTAGAAAAATAAAATCTACCTCAATTCTATCAAAGAAATGTTTAGAAGTTAATACACTGCAAGTTCCCAGACGCAGGAAATCTTTCCACATCATTTTATCTACACAGTCTTTAGCAGAGCTTAATTTCAGCAATTCTGCACTGTAATGTTCTTGCAAAATCAAAAATAATATCTTTGATAGCTAGCCTTCATTTGATCAGTTCACCAACTACAGTTGATGCCTGAACAACACAGGTTTAAGGGCATCGATCCTTTGAGAAGTTGAAAATCCATGTGTAACTTTACAATCAGCCTTCCATATCCATGGTTCTGCATCCGCAGATTAATCAGTCAACTAGGGATCACGTAGTACTGTATACATATTCAGCGTAGGGGAAAAAAATTCTGCATACAAGTGGACCCGCGTAGCTCAAACCTATGTTGTTCAAGGGTCAAAACTGTACTCCTCAAGGCTACTTGCTCCACTGTTAGGAAAACCCTGCAGAAACTTCCTGATGATGAGTCAGAATCTACCTTGCTTTCTTTAATGAGTTCTACATTCAGTAGGAATTATAAATAAGATCCTGTCCAAGAATTAGAACATAGCCATATGCTAGGGTCCTCTGCCCATTTTTCATGTAACAAAGTTACCAGACCCCCACACTAGGATTCTAGTAAATTAATGCTTCTCTCAAAATGTTAATTTATAATGTGAGTATGTGGTTTATTTCTTTCTGCCCATTCAAGTTCATGATGACAGAGTTCATGCCTTTATTATTTCCACTGTACACCTAGCACAGTGCCTAGTACAAACATGCCTAATAATTATTTGTTCAGTGGATGTGGCCAATGGATCTGGACACACATTAATGTTTCATTTGCCCAGCAAAGAAACTGTGTATACAGTGATATCCTAAAATTCTGTATTCATAAAAAATACTGTTTGGGGGCAAATGTCTTGATCTCTGATCACTTTTCTTTTGAAGACAATTTGATTTTTGAGGAAGAGTAGGACAAGGCCATATGATTTATTGTTCGTGAATTTTGGTAACTAGAAATCAAATTCCTTGTGAGGAATTATTCATGATACTCCCTGCATATTGTTCCTAACCTCCCATTCTCAAGTCACCAGCTCCAAGAAAACCTGTTTTTAAGTAGATGGAATAGTCCATCGCTGAGCAGTGCCTTAACTGACAGATGCAGAAAAGGGACGCAGTATTATAAATATTATAAAAGCAAGTATCAGCAGAAACTAGAAGCATCAATGCAACTTGACATGGATGGAAAATAGAAATGTCAAGGCAGAAAAGACGGCCTGATTAGCACAAAGCCAATTCTGAGGATATCAGTTCTGCTCGCCTGTAACAATGCAACTGGGTGTTAAAAAAAATCCTCCATAGGAACTAGCTAAGCATGCGATCATGAAGAAAACTCCTTAAACAGTAATCAAACTGAACTCTGTGGTGATACCTTTCTTTCTTCCATCTTACTGCTGACCACATGCCACTTCTGTTCCAAGAGTGCTACGCTCTGCTCTGTCTTTGAACCGGATCCTGAGTCATCACGGCTGAGAAGCATTAGCCTACCCTTGTCAAGCAGCTGATTGTAAGTCTCTTCCTTGGCTTTGAGCTGGGAATAAAGTTCCTATAAGAAAGGGCAAGAAAGAGGTCAGTAATGCCAATTTCTTCAAAGACACCCACACACAGATTTACGAGCACAGTTTGGAAAAGCTGAGGAA
Source organism: Madoqua kirkii (assembly GCA_006408675.1). NCBI lineage: Eukaryota > Metazoa > Chordata > Mammalia > Artiodactyla > Bovidae > Madoqua > Madoqua kirkii. The sequence goes on along the minus strand of SJYC01114340.1, from coordinate 9,800 downwards.
GGTCTCCTTTGGATTAAAATCCTTCCTTTTAGATTCAACTGATGAACAATTAGGGAGTGAAACTCACCATTCTTCCTTAACATAAAGATAATTTTGTCACCAATAGAATATTTTAAAGACCAGTGACCACAAAAATGGACCCCAATAATTTATTTCTCCTTTTCCTGACGGATTTGCCTAGAAATTACATTGCCTTTTGTTCTTGGACACTTTCTTAAAACATTCTCAGTTTCTATTGGATTTTCCTAAACCGTCCCCCACTAAGAAGTCTTTTTCTTTTCTTTCCTCCTTTTTTCCATTTTTTTGGCTGTGCTGCATGGGCAAGCAGGATCTTAGTTCCCCAACCACAGATTGAACCTGTGGCTCCTACAGTGCAAGTGTGGAGTCTTAACCACCGGACCACTAGGGAAGCCCCAGGAGTCTTTTTCTTAAATACCACCACGTCTGGGTTAGGTGTTCGTCTTCTTGATGCTCTCACTTTCAAATCAATATTGTGTCAGACAATCTGATTAATTTGAAATCTGCCAGCTCCCCAGGGTATTTCTTGCCAATTCTTCCCTACTGGTGCCTATTAGGATGCTAGAAACCTGTATATACACAGCAACCCCCAAGCACTATATCGTCAGTAACAGTGTACTCCTCGGTGGACTCTGAGGCATGCGTCTCTGTGGCTTCATAAGGGAGTCCCTGAATAAGGAATCTATGATCAGCTCAAGAAATCTACTACCATGTGGGTGTCGAGTTGCTCTCTAGCTGTTTCAGGAAGTCCTCCTGTGGGCTTCGATGCAGAAAGCTGGGTCTCCATTCTAGTCAGTTCCAAGAGGAAATCTTCAATTTCACTGTGGAAACCCTGGGCCTTTTGAGAAAAGACATCAGAAAGGTCAGCAGTCAATTCTAGTTTCCACAGTAAGCTCTCTAAATGATTACACGAGGAGTTTTTAAGGACGGAATTGGGCGCTGCTCTCCGGCAGGGTTGCTCTGCTGCTGGATGAGCACGGGGCCAACATATTGTTTTTACAACTCAACAGAATCCTTCACAGTTCGCTGTAACACAGCGACGTGTGATGCAACCTGACGAACTGACTGACTAAGGTACTGCTGAATGTGGATATGGAGGGACATGACTTGATCCAAGAAATAACTCGATCTGTGAACAAGGTTTGCCACAGCAATGATCTCCTAACTTTGAATAGGAGATGGAGGCACTGGACCATAAACTAATCCAAAAAGAATGACCTAATTAAAAGCTGTTCTTTGCAGACAAGTTCTAGCACAGAATGGACCTTCCTCTCAAGGCAGACGGTCCTGCACCAAACTCTTTCCTTTCGTCGGCTGAGATGCACTGTCTTCCAAATGTCAAGTGCACAGCTCCACAGGGCACTAGCGTGGACGGAGCGTGTACCTGCTGCAGTGTCGACTGAAGCTGCTGCTCCCGCTCCTCTGTTTTTTGTAACACGGACTCCCAGCACTGGTTCATGGTTTCCAAACGGCTCCTTAAGCTGCTGGCGTCATCCCCAGCACTAGACTCAAGAAGCTCATTGCCAGCTTTGTTGACTGTTTCCACTGTGGCTTGATGGGCCAGAACGTCATTTTTTAGAACCTAAAAAATGTTGAACGACATAATTTATCTCTACAGGTGTCATTAAGGTATGCACAACACCAAAAAGCTTCTGGTGGCAGTACCCGATCTCAAGCCAATAGTCTTAGAGATAAAAAACGACAATACTTACATGGTGCTTTGCGAGCTCAACTTCAATGACTTTTGGGTCTCCACTTACTGGTCTCTGAGCGTCCAGCAACTCCTCAGTGTGAGTCAGCCAGCTCATTAGTTCCTCTAAGGCATGTTGGAACTGGCCAAGGGCCAAGAGAGCACCTTCCAGCTTATGCTACTCAGAAAATGATACGAAGGGAACGTTCGTTAGGAAATTAGGAAACAGGAGACAGCAGTCCGCTGGGTGCACTCTGCCATCTGCCTTACCTGTCTGTGAGCGATTTTCTCACCCAGGTTCTCCCAGAGGTGTCTGAGTTCCGTCAGGGGTTCTCGGATAATATCTCTGTCCGTTTCGTCAGTAGCTTTCTTTAACATTAGTTCACCCTGGTGATTGAGCTTCTCCATCTCAATTTGCTGTTGGTAAACTTCCACTTTGAACTCCTACCAAAGACATACTAAATGTTAACGGCACAACAAGTCTTTAAAAGCTAAAATGGGACTTCTCTGGTGGCCCGGGGGTGAAGAGTCCGCCTGCCAGGGCAGGGGACACGTGCTTGATCCCTGGTGTGAGAAGATTCCACATGCGACAGGGCAGGTAAGCCTGGGCACCACTAGAAACTGAAGTCTGGCTCCACAACAAGTGAAGCCACAGTGAGAAGCTGGCAGCTGCAGCTAGACCGTACCCAGCCCCCACTCGCCGCAACTGGAGAAAGACGGCGCACAGCCACAGGGCACAACTACCCGCAGAACCCCCTCCCCCCTCCAAAACAGAACAAACAAAGCCTAAACTGAAGCAGTCCTCCTTCAAAAACCGCTCCCAGGGACAAACCTTCATTTCATTTAACTGATCTTTAACAGTGTTGAGGTCAGTGCCGACAGGGGGCATTGTGCAGAGTTTAATCACAGTGTTATCTAGCCAGTCAAACATAGCCTAGAATAAAAAAAAATACAAAGCAGTCAAAACACAAAAAATATGAGAAATCACGAGAAAATTAGCATGATCTCTGCTAAACAGAGTTAAATCAAAGTACTCTCTGCTGTTTGTGCACTGAAGTGGGGGAAAGAGATAAGAGATAATGATCTTTACTTCAGTAATACGAGGACTTAAGAATGAAGCCAACGTGACTGGAATAATGTCCAAAATAAACTACAATCTGGAAAAACTAAATACGAAAACAAAAAACAAAAACAGTCAGCTAGCAAGCCCATGATGTGCCACAGCTACTGTGCCAAGCTGTGCTTTAAGATAACCTAGGTTTGGAATTTCTAACAAGCAATGACTCTGACAGCAAGGCCAGCTTCACTCTATAGCCTCCATGATAAGCATGGAGCTGTATGATAAGCATGCAACCATGGTAAGAAGCCTAGCTTCTGATGTCAGAACTTTCCTCATCAGAGGTGGGAAACTGGCTGGGAGTACAGCGCGAGCGCCTCTGGTTTGAGAAGGCCGCAGTCCTGGGAAGGTGACCCGCTCAGGACGGACAGGGAAACCACGGCACCCGTGTTTCCGCGGTGGTCACTCTCGGCTCTCACCTGAAGAGTGTCCTGGTACTGCACAGCGGCCTGCATGGCATCCTCAAGCTTTTCCAGCCTCTCTCTCCAGGTTTTGTTTAAGTTCTCCCAGGCGTTGTTCATCTGGGGGAAAAGCAGCAATCAGATTCCCCGATTCGCCCCACTCTTAGTGTGAGTCCGCTGTTTCATCTGAACCCCTTGTCCCCTTCTCCACACCTCATCAATGCTCTTCTTCACTTCCGGCTTCTCAGTTTCTCCGCAGGCAAAAATCAAATCTGCTCCAAGGATTCGAATAAACTCCAATTCCTCATGCAGACCATCTGTCTCTTCCTTAATAGTCTACATGAAAATGAACAGAACATTAGCCAAAACAGAAGAGGAACAGAACTTCCCAAACTTTGCAAATGTAATTTATACCCCATCAAGAGCAGATGCTGAACAGAATGATCAATTTCATTAAAGTCTTTCAGTGTTCTCAACATTTCACTCATCTAAATAGTGGAACTTCACAGTCTGGTTATTTTCTAATACATACATCAAATATATTTTAAAAATATTAACATTAAATATATGAAATAATCTGAGAAAGGTGCAATGAGCTTCAATAATTTTAGCAAAGGTCTGCAGAGATTATAATATATAACCGGAAGTCTATAACGGAGAAGTATATCAACAAGGATAAAATAAGAGTGTAAGTTATAAATTTAAGAGCTGGGAGATGGGCAAAATAGGAATATTAGACTACATAGTCCTGAAGAAAGTCAGTTCTGTGTCAGATTCTAAAAATTGGTCCGTGGATTGTCAATGACAGAGATGAGGAGGTGGAAAACGGCCGACATAGAAGATTGACAGAAGAGAAAGAATACAGAATATCAAGACTATCTTGGCTGTCCTAAATGGACAAAATGAGGTAAGAAATGCATTTTTAATAAAAAATAGGCTCCACCCAAATATTAAACAAAGGTATGTCAAAGTATGGATGGTTAAGTCCAGAGTTTCTTTTCTACTTCCTATTTTTCTACAATTAATCGAGAAATAAGGTACACCAAAGTAAGGACTAAATTCAGAAATGAAAGCAAACCCAGATATTTTTAAAGCACATGCTAATAATTTGAATTGTTAAGTTTAAAACTGATGACAGAGCTACTTTTGTGTGACGGTCTGCTGTGTATCACAACTGGTGATTGCATGTACCTACACAAGTGGTAAAGCCTGTACACTAAAAAAAGAAAGAAATTTACTATAGCAAGCCCCTGCCCCAAGTATAAAGGCATACTATTAAACTTAAAAAAAAAGAAAAAAACAAAAACAACTTTTAAGGCACTCAGCCTAAGCAGCTAATACAACATACTTGGATAAAGCACTTTCCTAGAAGAGGTTTTGTTTTCTTACCTCGGCAGCTTCAACCTGTTGCTTGATGATGGATGGGTCAATGCCAGGGCTTTCCAAGTCATGCACGATGTCCTGGGTATCTTTGATGGTGGTGAGGAGGGCTGCCATGTCATACCAGAACTTCTCTGCTAGCTCAAGGACATCGAGGAATTTAATTTCTCGCTCTTCCGCCCGAGCTTTGATGTCCTCCCAGAAGAATACCATTTGATCCAATTTGTCCTGGATTTCTGAGAGGGTACAGGAGAGTGAACAAGACTTCTCTAAGCACTGAAATCAGTCTCATCAGACATTAGATCTAATCCTCATATTTTCACTGAAATTATACTTTAAAAGGCTCTAAAAATATATTACTGAAAGAGAGTTTTCTATCTTAGCTTTATTATTTCCATATTCTCATTTTCCACTTGTGTTGGCCTCCTAAATAAAGAGATCACAGAGGTAATGTGGAAATGAATTATCTGTTAAAAGAGTATTGCTAAGACGCTTATAAAGGGGCTTGGATGAAAACTCTATTTCTAGTATTCTATGTGGAACCTGCTGTGTTTCCCATGGAAATTGTATAAAAGGTAGTTATGTTCTTCCCACTGTTGGTACAGCAGTTTCCTCATATTAAGAGGGTAAAGGAGCATTTGTTTCCTGGCCTGGGAATCTAACTACCAATTGTAATCTTGTTTCAAAGGAGAGATGTGTTCTGAATTCTAAATGATTCATAGAATACTCATTACTTGGGTACTTGCCTTTGCATTCAATGAAATACATCTGGTGGGATGCTGGAGGTAACCACAGCTTAAACTTAAGATTAAAAAAAATTTTATTAAATCAAGTACCTTTTGCAGCCAGATCCTTGTCAGCTCCTTGAGATCGCCCAATGAGTTCCTCTCCACGGCGCCTCAGGGCCTCAAAGGATGGCTGCAGTTTTTCCAGCTCCACGGTGGCACTCTTGTTGTCGCTGATGCACTCTCTGATCTTGTCCACTTCAGCAGGAATCAGCGGTGGCATTCGCAGGCGAGAGGAAAGATTCTCCAGAGTTTCCAACATGGGCTCAATTTTATCATGGAACTGAACAAATATTGGACCATTAGCCATCATAGCAGTAGGGCATTACACTTCTGGGGTAAGTGTTAGGGATTAAGGCCAGTGTATAAATTTACTCCTGTTAAGGATAAAACCTATGCTCAGCCTAGCCCTAGGACTGTCAAGTGTTGGCTGTGGCTAAGAAACCTTTTTGGGTACAGTACACTAGAGCTGGGCCATCAGAAAAGTATTTGATGACTCAAAAAGCTATTACTTAATATACCAAAAATCAACTCATATTGTTAATGGTGCTACAATAGTTTCCCTATTCCAACTAATGTGATGAAAAAGGGACAAGACTATGAAATCAGTGAGAGTCAGTGTGTCAACATCTCAGATGACAGCTGCATGCAACAGATTAGACCAACAAGTTAGATGCCCTCCATCAACTGTGTAAATGGATGGGGAACTCAATATGCTATGTGACTTGGAGTTTAAAAGTACCATGGCATGCAATTCAACAACCCACCGGATGTAACAGTGAGAAAGGAAAATGTTGGCATGATGAAAGATAATTAGGGAATTATCTAACCTTATTCCAAGAGAACAACTACTCGTTCCACTTTTCTACATGTTTTATAACATATCTATAATTGTAAAACTGTGATTTATAAAATGAAGCAGAGAGGGGAGAAAAGGGAGCAAAACAGATAAGCCTGCCCCCTAAAGCCAGCTCTGGACTCATTAACTAGAATAAGGCTCACCAACTGTTCAATGTCCTATAGGAAATAACACGGTAACAAAATCCCTTCCCATCGCTCCCTCACTTATAGGTTATGCCCCAACTGAAACTGGCACAGTAGACTGCCTTAATAAAATTTATACCACTAAAGTTAAGGCAAGTTTCCTTGTAAATAACCCTCTCAACTCTCAGCTTCGTAAGCACACCCTAATCCCAATGGGGGTGGGCACCTTACCTCTGTAATCTGTAATGGTGGGCGCAGCCAACACAACAATGAAATGTGACGATGTGGGGAAGACAGGAGCAGGCAGCAACAACACAAAGTAACACATTCCACAATGTGAGCGGAGATGGGACGGAAGGTGGGGGAAACGTGAGTAAGTACAAATATCAACCAAGAATACTGACTCAACGCAGGAATCAATTACCCAGACATAACAGTAATATATTAGTCGAAAAGTATGTAGTTACATGCTTTAAACTTCACTGCTGGTGGTTTGTTTCTCCTCGGCTCTAACTTCTCCCTAGTCAAGTATCTTTCTCTGAACGAGGAGCAAGCTGGTGGCCTCTTGAGTAGGAAAACGTATGTGCTGTCTGCATCTTGAAAGCAACAGGTCCAATAGCAATCTGACTTCACTTGAGGCTTTTTGTTGCTTCAAGATGAATTTACCCCCAAATCACCTCTGTTAAAGGATCACCACGATATCAAGTTTTCAAGAAAACCAATACAGACAATTGATACACCAGCCAGGATGCATTTCACCCTCCTCCTAGTTGTCAGTATAACCAATGCTTCCTGGAATAAAAATGCAAATGGGCAAAGGCTCCCAGTCTCTTGATAATGTATCACCAGCATACATGGTCTGGACATTCCTGGGCATAGGGACATACTGATACAGAGCCTCCTGCTTAGACTAAAGGACAGCTGAAGGTTACATGAGTTTAAGACACAGACATACCTGAGCCGACTGGGAAACAGCCTCATCCAGAGCCAGGGCCCGCTGGCGCACCTCCTCTTTTATTTGGGCATATGTGTTTTCTGCTTTCTGGTATTTTTCTTCCACCATTTCCCCCTCTTAGGGTTTAGCTCCTTTAGTTGAGGGCCTATCTTTAGCAGTTTATCAATATGAGGTTTGTGTTCAGCAATAGATTCCCTCAGTTGCTATGTAAAGACATACGGATTAAAATAAAATGAGTCTTTTTATACCAGTTTGTTTAAATACTGTGATCAGAGCTCATACCAACGTAACAAACTAAATTGCTAATATCCAGCAACTCCCAACATCTCACCATTTACAGAGGGGGTGAAAATCTAAGTCTTAGGGCACTTGATTTTTAAAAGCCAGTTCAGATATTCCACCACCCAAGAAGCTTCCCAGACACAGCCTCCCTCACTCTTGCCCTCAAAATAGAAGTATCCCATTGCCTTCTGCACTCGTAAGCACTTCTCTGTACTCCAGTGCGGTCTCAATGGTTTAATGTCTATCTCCCTGTGCAGACTGGCAGACACTAAGCAGGACAAACTACAAACAATATTTCTGGGAATCCAACTGCTCCTCGACTCTACGCTGGCTACTTCCCTGTTACAGGAATACAGAGATAGGAGTAAGCACAAGCCATATACAAACAAAATAAACATAAAAAACCCATCTTTGATGGTAATACCATCAGCTGAAGTGTCCACAAATTCTCCTTTCATCTTAAGTCTCTGCAGCAAACTGCTTTCTGACATTCCTGTGTTGGGGCTCTCCCTCCAGCTGGGGCCTAACCATAAGGAAAAGGCCACCCAACCACACCCAAGTCTGCGAAGACACTGTTGTCGCTGGAAAGAGCTTAAGTTTCCTTGATTTTCATGGGGTGCTTTGTTTACTTCCCTAATACTCACATTCCTGACATCTCCATAATCTCATTCTTAACTGATTCATGTTAAAGAACAAAGGAAATATTTCAGACATGTATTTTTACTGTGCAAAGAAATTCTAATGGGCTAAGAATTAACTTCAAAACAGACTTACACTTGGTAGGTCCTCATAAACAGGCTGTTTCTCAAACTGTGCAGCCCATCTCCAGTTGTGCAATTAAATAAAACTCAGCATGCTCTTACCCTCATTTCCTCTTGCTGCTGCCTGAGCTGCTCATGATCAATAGCCGGAGGAGGTAACTGTGCTATGAGTGTCCGAGTCTCCTCAATCCAGGGGCTGAGTTCCTCATAAGTTTCCCAAAACTGGTTCACCAAAACCTGTGCCCGCTCTAGGCGTGCGTAGCGCTCTGAATTGAACAGACTAATGGCTTCGTATTGCTGTATCAGAGACTCTGTCTTTTCCTACGGACAACGAAAAGAAGTGTAAATATTACCTTGATGAATCCTTCTTTATATAAAAAATGTAAGTAGATATACACTAAAAAGTATAAAGGAATATACACTAAAATGCAAAAAAAAATCAGTTAATCTAGTAAGATTACAAGTGATTTTCATATTCTTTATACTTAACTGAATTTTTGAATTTTCCTCACACATATGCATTATTTCTATAATTTTTAAAACATGAAAGTAGCTTTGCCAGCAGTAAAACAGCACAAGCACAAGACAGCAAAAACAGCCTGTTAGTGAGTACCTTTCACAACTTCAGATCCAGTATTATTGCAATACTGGATTTGACTGTATCAAATTTGACTGTATCAGGGGCTACGGTGGAGATTCGCTCGCTCATCAACTTTTATTTGTCTTTTCTTCTCTGATAACAGTGCCCACAAACCTGCTATTTATACTTTACATGTTTAGGATGAGCAGCTCAATTTATGAAGATTTCTGAGGAAACAGTTACCCATGCCTTTTACAAAAAAGGCTTCCTTTGTGGCTCAGCTGGTAAAGAATACACCTGTAGTGTGGGAGACCTGGGTTCGATCTCAGGGTTGGGAAGACTCCCTGGAGAACGAAAAGGCTACCCACTCCGGTATTCTGGCCTGGAGAATTCCACTAATTGTTTAGTCCATGGGGTTGCAAAGAGTTGGACATGACTGAGAGGCTTTCGCTTTATAAACAAAACAAACAAAACTGGTGTACAAATGGATTCTGTTGGCCAATTCTTTTAGAAATGGGTAACAATTTTTTTTAGAAGGATCTAAGGTCCATCTAGTCAAGGCTATGGTTTCTCCAGTGGTCATGTATGGATGTGAGAGTTGGACTGTGAAGAAAGCTGAGCACCAAAGAATTGATGTTTTTGAACTGTGGTGTTGGAGACGACTCTTGAGAATCTCTTGGACTGCAAGGAGATCCAACCAGTCCATCCTAAAGGAGATCAGTCCTGGGTGTTCACTGGAAGGACTGATGCTAAAGCTGAAACTCCAGTATTTTGGCCACCTCATGCGAAGAGTTGACTCATTGGAAAAGACCCTGATGCTGGGAGGGATTGGAGGCAGGAGGAGAAG
>SJYC01114338.1:0-32838 GCA_006408675.1 Madoqua kirkii | reverse complement strand
TTATAGTGTGGGACGTCAGCTCACCTTCTGTCTCTGTTGAAACTGGGGTATTTGTTCCCCGGCGGGGGACTGTCCTCCGCCGGCTGCCAGCTCCTCCTCTGCCTCCCTCAGCCATCCGGTCAGTTCCTCATATGTAGACTGGAACTTGGTGGCCAGCTGCCGGGCTTGCTCTAAGGTTCTGAGAGCCTTGGAGCTAGTGACTGTGATGTCTGCATAGCGAGTCTTTATGCCATCCAGTTTCTCTTGAATGAGCAATACCTCTTCACCTGTGGGAGACAGCACAGTTTATTCGTGTCTAACAGGCTACAAGGGAGCCCTTTTAACCTCTCTTTACTCAAGTCAGAGCTTAACTTTTATGGATAATCTCTCCCTATGGCAGTGATTTCACCTAGCGTCCCACACTAAGGGAAGTGGGAAAGAAACCTTCAATCAATAAAAGAAATGACTTCTGAGATTATTAGGATCTGAGTTTGACTGCAGGTTTTTCTAGACACTTTTGGCATTTTTCAGTAAGTGCTGGTATTCAACATGTTGGAGGGCAGGGAGAGTTTTCATCTATAACCAGATCTGAGACAATATAGTGTTTCAATAAAAGATTTAGCAGGAAATAGAAACCCAAGCCCCAGTTCCAGGAAGCACATGATAATACCATCTACAAAGAGAAGTGGCCGGTGCAGAGTGCTGATTAATGTCTCTATGACCAGGCGCTAAGAGATGTACTTTTCAAAGTACCTGTGGTTTGTTTCAGAAGAGCCTGACCGTTTTTAATAGCTTGATCTACATTCTTCTTTCTATTAACAATTTCTTCATTTAAAGCCTGAAAGGAAAGAACACCATTAATCCTAAAACTATGACACAACAAAGTGGAAGAAATGTGAGACCCTTAAGAGACCAAATTTAAAATAAGGAGATGAATATCAGTTTAAACATGAGATATTTGATTCCTTCGTTTTCTCTTTGGTTACCCCTTTAATTACTCAAAACAATGAAATCAGATACTTATAGGCAAGCCTGCCTTTGATGAGAAGAGATTTAGGACTTAATCCACTTTACTAACCTATTGGTACCAAACCTGAACCCAAGAAAGGTAGAAGCAGAATTCAGCAAAAATGTCTACTATGTCCAAAACAAAGGATAAGGCATAAAGCTCAAAAAAACACAATCAGCAAGAACAGGCCAACTTAAATCAGAATCCTAGTTAAAAATTCTCAATATCTGAAGTCAATAAAGTAGAAGAATCTACCATTTCCAAAGAAATTCCATAAAAACAAAACAAAAAGGGCAAATTGTTCTTTCTACTAAGATGACCCAGAATTCCTGCACTTTGCACATATAAATTCTAGAAACATTTAGAAAGTTACCACTATATGATCAAACGCTGAGCACTGTTAAGTAATCTGGTTTTCTTAAAGTTTTGGGCATCCCTGGTGGCTCAGATGGTAAAGAATCTGCTTGCAACGCAGGAGACCTGGGTTTGATCCCTGGGTCAGGAAGATCTCCTGGAGGAGGAAATGGCAACCCACTCTAGTATTCTTGCCTGTAGAATTCTATCGACAGAGGAGTCTGGCAGGCTACAGTCCATGGGGTTGCAGAGGGCTGGACATGACTGAGTGACTAACACTTTGTTAAAGTACATACTCCTCTGCATAACTGCTCAAGTGGTAGCTGAATGATACATTCCTGAGTGATGTAAAACATGAGTTGGAATTGAGATGGCCCCTGATTACACTCTGGATCACCTTCTAGAATTAACGATTCAGTTTGTTAAGTTTAAGTATTTCCATGGGCTCATCAAAAAATAGATTAGTCCTTAGCAACAAGTCTGTAACTAAGCACCTGTGTATAAAATAAATTTGAAATGTCTGGAATTAAAAAAAAAAGAGGAGACAGAGAAATGAAGACAAACATGAATTAAAATGACAAAATAACTTAGTAACATAACCAGTAAGAATGGAAAGCATGAATACCAGGTGGTCAGCATGCTGCTTCTCCAGGACATCCTGTCTGTAATCCTTTACGAACACTGAACTGAGCTTGTCCTCAACCTCGGCCAGCCAGTTGAGCACCTCCACCTCATCCTCCCCGAAAAGCCTAGCATTAGACAGGGCTTGTTCAAGCAGGGCTGCTTTGCGACAGCACCGGTCTTGAATCTCACTGAACCGGGCCTGCAATGAGTCTAGCCTTTCTGACAGCACAGCCTGCTCTGCGGGACTCGTCAGGGAGGAGAGGGCCTGCCCAACTGTGACTGCCTGGTGCACATCTGCTGCATGGCTTTCTATTTCTTCCTCCAGAGCCTGGAAATCCAGATGGAAAAAATGAATAACAGAAACAAAATAAATGAAAAGTAAACACGAGACAATGAATCACAAATGATATAATAAATTAAATAATAATATATAAGTTTACCTATGGAAGGGTAAAAATAACATAAAAACAGAGAACAAAAAGCTGTTTTTTCTGATGGTAGTCTATAAGTCCAGATCTGTTTTTACTTGAAGATGTGACTAGTCCAATTAATAAGTGGACCATATTTTAAGTTAAACTTATTAAAAAAAAACAAAACAAATACATCTTTTAGAATGCTGCAGGAAGTTTTCTAGGATTTCTGATTCCAGTGTCGTGTTTTCATTTACCATAACTACTTCCTACCTTGTGCCGAATGATCTGCTGCTGTATTTTAGCAGTCTGGGTGCCAACAGGTTCTGAGTTGGCAAGCTTTTTCTCTGTGACAGATAAGAAGTCAGAAATAGGCTCAGCTGTCTCATGGAACTGTTTGGCCAGAACCAGGATATCTTCCAGCTGTTTCTGCCTACACGAATATATAGAACAAGCTGCTCAGGCAAAAAGTCACATTAAAACTGTTAACAGTACTATATTCAGTAAAAGACCAATCTTAACCAGGCACATTTGAAATATCAATAGCAAACACAACACATAGAAAACAGCACTTTGCTGTTTTAAAGGCTTGCAGTACCTTATTTAGGTTCTGTCACGACCTTGTAAGATAGGCAACATTATGCCACTATTATAAAAAGAGAAAACCAAGCCTGAAGGCTGAAAGAAAGATCTGTCCAGATTGCCCACGGGGTAGTAATGGTACAGTGAGAATTAGAATCAGACCTTCTATTGCTTCTCCTATGGGATGTAGCAAGTGCATCCTCCGTACATGTGACCAAAATAAGGTTTAAAGAAGTAGAAAATCAATCAGTCTTCATTTTTCTTTTCCCTGTCACTGCTACCTCCACTTACAATGAAGAGAAAAGACAGCATTTGAAGAGCACAAGTAGACCAAGCTATGAACAAGAACTTCCTTCCTTCCCCTAAATCAGTCAGCCTTCTAGTAATTTCAAGCCTCAGAGCATAACTTTGAATTCTGACTTAAGGCAAAAAAAAAAAAAACAAACACCTCCTCAAACTAGCTGAATTTGCTAAGGCAAATGGCACCCAAAAGAACTATGTGCTTTGTAACTGGAACCTTGAATCTGGAATCTTAAATCTTATTTAACATAACATCCATACTAAGTGTGGATTTCAAATACCCTATAGATTAAAATCAGCCAATTACAAAGGAGAGGGGAAGCCTGAATGCTGAAGGCAGCCTAATAAACAAAAGACACAAAAACAACCATAGAACTGTATTAGCACATACTGATTATTATTCTCTATTAGCACACAGAATAATCATCAAAGGCCGTAACGATGACTCTGGACCATTAAGATCAGCCTAAACACTATGTTATTTGAAAAGGGCCTGGGTGATGGGAAGTACTTATATTTCAGTAAATCTTTACTAAACATCTGCTTTGTGTCAGGTCCTATGCTGGGTCCTCTGGATGAACTTATATTAATAATAAATGATTAAATATAAAGACCTGCCATTTGAATTATCTGGAAATGTAATGCTTGAGTGTAAAGAAAAATGTATTTCTAGATGCTATTTTTAAATGTCAATATAAAGTACAGAATTTCCACTCTTAGTTTATGTCACTACATCTTCAATCAATACAACTAAAACATAAAATATAATCTTATATAAACTGCTTGGTGGTTTATTTTCATTGGTTAATGACCTGCTTAAAGATTTTACTCTTTTTGCTTTAAACTATTAAAAACATTTTTATATTTTATATTGAAGTATAGCTGATTAATAAAATTAATGTTAGTTTTATTAGTGTTTCAGGTTTACAGCAAAGTGAGTCAGTTACACATATACATGTGTCTATTTTTTTCCAAATTTTAAATTTTAAAAATTTAATTCTTAAAGAACTGTCCTAGACTGCTAGATCTTTCTGACTCATCTATGATTCCAGGATCTGAAAATCTGAAGAAATCATTGTAACAGGATTTGGGGTAGAAAAGAGAAGTGCTAAAATAATTTGGAGGCATCAAAAATACAATATTGAAGAACCTAAACAGACTTTTTTAGGATGCCTTAACAAATAATGCTGCTTTTGGTATTTCTCTTTAAAACAGGTCCAGAAACTGTTCGGGCATGGAAGCAAGCAGGATAATAGATACATTAGGAACAATCATGACTTTAGTGAGTTTAAGGACCTAGGAGGTAAGCACATAAAATAATGACCATAACATGAGGTACACATGAACAGTTAGGGCAGTTAAGAGGAAGATGAAACTATTCTATGCTTGGGAATAAAGAAAAGCTTCATAAAAGCAGGGGAGATGAACAAAAGTCTTTCATAGAAGATGGAACACCATCAGCAAACACAGAATTTGGAAACTGACTGAAGACACTGAAGAACCGAATATGGGTTACTTTGACCATAAAGAATGAGAAGAACAGCAGAAACTAAGAAGACTCTTGAGAGTCTCTTGGACTGCAAGGAGATCCAACCAGTCCATCCTAAAGGAGATCAGTCCTGGGTGTTCACTGGAAGGACTGATGCTGAAGGTGAAACTCCAATACTGTGGCCACCTCATGCGAAGAGCTGACTCACTGGAAAAGACCCTGATGTGGGGAAAGATTGAAGGCAGGAGGAGAAGGGGACAACAGAGGATGAGATGGCTGGATGGCATCACCGACTCGATGGACATGGGTCTGGGTAGACTCTGGGAGTTGGTGGACAGGGAGGCCTGGCGTGCTGTGGTTCATGGAGTCGCAAAGAGTCGGACACAACTGAGTGACTGAACTGAACTGAAGAAAGGTGGGTTAGGGCCACCTTTGAATGGTGGGCTAATGAGACCATTTCATAGGCAACAGGCAGTCATTAGATGTCTTTGACTGTGCAGAGGGAAGGCCTGAGGGGAAACAGCAGCAGAGTGGTAATGGTTAGCTAGTTAGGAGGCTGCCCTCAGGTGAGCTGCCTCATGGGAGCGAGCCCAGGTAAGAGTTCATAAGTCATGAACTGAGGCGAGTGAGTTGGAACCAGAGAAATGGATGGAGAGGAAAGATACTGTAGACATAAAATAGACAGAATTTAGTATCCTGATAGATATGGGACACAAAGCAGGGGAGGGATAAAATGATAAAAAGAAAATGAGGCTGAGGTTTTAAACCCAGGTAGTTGGAGGGTCAATGGTACTATTACTGGAAATGGATGGAAAGAGAGAAGAAAAAAAGCAGTGCAATTTGGAAATGAAAATAAGTTGAATTCTTTCTTTTGTTTCCCCTACTAACATGGGCAAGTCAATACTTCGTAGCTCAGATGAGGAACAAGCAAGCCATGAACAGGTAAAGAGACTGAAGAGGGGGTTACCTCTAGACCACCCATAGCTACCTAAATAATAAGTGTCAACTCTATGACTCTCATACTCATTTCTGATTCATTATCATTTACTTTTAAAACTGGGAACAGTACCAGCTGAAAGTAAAGACCCAGTGTGACTTATTAAGCTCAAGCGACACTGGACGAACGGACAGCTATGGAAAGAGAGAGGAAGCACCTCCGTGGAGGAGAGAAGGACACTGCCTGCCTGCAGCTTTTGGTGAAGACAGTCCATGCAACTCCTGAATGCTCATTTAACAGAACCACAAGCTATCTCCTAGATGCAGGCTAGCTCCTAGATCCCTTATTTCCGGGATAAGTTAATAGAAAAGAAACATGATACTCTTCAGTTCCAAGTATCAGAAACATTATTGATAAATATTAATGAGGAAAAAAAAAGAAACCTGTTTCCAAAACTCAGAAAATTACTTGGCTGGATTGTAGGAGTCCACGTCTATCATTTGGAAGCATATGATGATATTACAACTGAGCACCACCACAGAGCAATGAGTCTCCCAGCTCTCAGAAACTTACGGAAGAGCTGAGGCTCATTTCCTGAGGGTCACTCTGGTTATGCGGATCATCTCTAAAAACTTATCCCTCTTCAAGATAAAAGCTGTTAAACACCTCCGGAGCTCCATGAGCGTCATCCAGGGGCTTTTACAGCATCTCGGTGACACAAGTCAAAAACCGCCTCTGACTTCTCTCTCAAAAGCCCCTTGGCTTTACCTGGCTGTTGCCTTGCTGAGTAGTCCAGTCCATCTACTTTCAAGACTCTCCAACTGTCCAGTGATCTTCTCTCTATCAGCCAGCTCAGCTGACTGTGCTATTCTGCCTCCTTCTGCTTGAAGCATGTCTACTGTAGCCTTTCGGTCATCTAGTAGCCTCTGGAGCAACTGATGTACATGTTTAAAGAGAATGAAAAATGATAACATGGGTCATTTTAAAATCCGAAACAAGGAAAACATACAAAATCCAAAAACCTCACCTCACCGAGCCCTAGGTTTAATTGATCAGGGAAGTTTTTTTTTTTTTTCCCTCAACCTGAGGCAAAAACATGAGATACAATTCCTACCACTCATATAAACTCTTCCTACATTCAGGTTTTTAAATGGAGCAGTGACTGCCATTATGTGACTGAAAAGGAATTTAATTTGAACCTAGAGAAAAAGGCACTGAAGTGGAAATTAAACCAAGGGTGTGGGGAACCAGAGAGAATCGTATACATGATATACAACATTATTTAGAATATTGCCGACCCTAAAAACACTCAAAATCTCTTAAGATAAAGTGGTGACAAACACTGAAACGGGATAAGTGAACAAGCAAAACTGCTCAGTTCAACATATGGCACGGCAAACTAGGAGATTACAAAGGTGATGAAAATCAATTTCCATCTTTCTTTTCTGGATCACACAGGTAGGTTAGGATTCTACTAAACTCCTAACTGTGCTCCTGAAACTAAAGCCAATTGTGTTGTCTGTCCTTCCCTTCGGCTGTTACAGTTCACCGCCCCAACATTCTCACTTACCTTCTGTTCCTGGATCTGGGCTTTCACCACCTTATACTCAGCAGATGGAGGCTTCTGATTGGCTATGAGCTCCTCAGTGTCTGCCAACCAGCTGAGCAATGGCTCCAAGGCATCTTGGAACTTCCCACAATGCAACAAAGCCTCTTGCAGTTGTGCGATTCTTTGTGCAACCTGTTTCACAGATATGGAGGAGAAAGGGGAGAGTTCTGAAATGACTTCTCATCCCTTTTTGTAACTCCAGGTTGGAACTACTAAAGTTTTATGAGCATTCAGGTGCCATGGAAACCTGAAATTGTCTTATCTTTTTTCTATGCCCTCCGTTCACTCACCTTTTTATTTAGTGTGTTCCACCGAGCGTTGATTTCTTCCATGTCATGTTCCAAACCCTGTACATCACAGTTTTTTCCGGCACTCTGAATCAAGCCCTGGCCAAGTCCATTCACCTGTTGCAGTTTCATCTGAAGAGGATCCACCTGTTCTTTCTGAAACTTTTTTTTTTTCCCTCAACCTGAGGCAAAAACATGAGATACAATTCCTACCACTCATATAAACTCTTCCTACATTCAGGTTTTTAAATGGAGCAGTGACTGCCATTATGTGACTGAAAAGGAATTTAATTTGAACCTAGAGAAAAAGGCACTGAAGTGGAAATTAAACCAAGGGTGTGGGGAACCAGAGAGAATCGTATACATGATATACAACATTATTTAGAATATTGCCGACCCTAAAAACACTCAAAATCTCTTAAGATAAAGTGGTGACAAACACTGAAACGGGATAAGTGAACAAGCAAAACTGCTCAGTTCAACATATGGCACGGCAAACTAGGAGATTACAAAGGTGATGAAAATCAATTTCCATCTTTCTTTTCTGGATCACACAGGGTAGGTTAGGATTCTACTAAACTCCTAACTGTGCTCCTGAAACTAAAGCCAATTGTGTTGTCTGTCCTTCCCTTCGGCTGTTACAGTTCACCGCCCCAACATTCTCACTTACCTTCTGTTCCTGGATCTGGGCTTTCACCACCTTATACTCAGCAGATGGAGGCTTCTGATTGGCTATGAGCTCCTCAGTGTCTGCCAACCAGCTGAGCAATGGCTCCAAGGCATCTTGGAACTTCCCACAATGCAACAAAGCCTCTTGCAGTTGTGCGATTCTTTGTGCAACCTGTTTCACAGATATGGAGGAGAAAGGGGAGAGTTCTGAAATGACTTCTCATCCCTTTTTGTAACTCCAGGTTGGAACTACTAAAGTTTTATGAGCATTCAGGTGCCATGGAAACCTGAAATTGTCTTATCTTTTTTCTATGCCCTCCGTTCACTCACCTTTTTATTTAGTGTGTTCCACCGAGCGTTGATTTCTTCCATGTCATGTTCCAAACCCTGTACATCACAGTTTTTTCCGGCACTCTGAATCAAGCCCTGGCCAAGTCCATTCACCTGTTGCAGTTTCATCTGAAGAGGATCCACCTGTTCTTTCTGAAACATCTAGATAATTGTAAGCCAAAGAAGATTTAATCTACAGGCATGACAGTGACTGGTTATTCTTGGGGGGGGGGCATGCTTTAACAAAGGAGGGCTAAGGGGTAACAAGACAAAACAAGCCACTTGTACAAGAAGTATCAAATAAGAATGTGGTTTCACATTTCAAAACATTCTCCTATGGACAAGCAATTATAGAGAGTTATGGCACTACTTAGGCATTTAAACCATGACTCATGGTTTGTTTCTGTTGTTAATTTTTTAATGCAAAAAGCTCTTGAGAATAAAGAAGCATCAGCCTCAAGATACCATGAAAGCGTGATGCATTATCAATCCTAAATGGGAAGGGTGATACCAAATGACTAGTACTTAAGATTAAAAATACCTTGGGGAATAGCTTTAACCAGCCATGATACATGCAATGCTCTTCTCTGACTAGGACTAATAATCAAAACACATCAAGGGTGTGAAGAATCCAAACCTCATAGCTTAATACTCCTGTGGCCATTTAACTTCATTCTGTTCCAAGGCCACAGACCACAAACAGCCAATAATCTTGAAGTAGTATTCCTCTGATTACAAAGGGAAGTGGGCCAGTATTATAGGGAGATGTCCTTAACAACTTCAGACATATTTTAAGCAAGAGTCAGATATACATAAAATATTTCAAAAACAATGAAACTATATATCCATGTTTACCACGAAACAATGGAATTTTATAACTGTAAACAAGTGTAACAAGCAATCTGAGTGTTTCTTTCTAATGCAGTCAAGGTTCATTATTACTCAGAAATTTATAAAAGAAAACAAAGAGAACAGTACTTCTGCCACTCCAATGGTTTAAGGAAAAAAATGAAATAAATATTTGTCCCTAAGATCAGATTTCTCTCAATTGTCACAGGATAAAATCAGCCACATTCCACTAGTCTGGATTTATTTCCATTCATTTTTCTTCCACACAAAGTTCCTTCAAGCTCAGGGAGACAGGGGAATCAATGAAAGCTGAAGAATGCAAGAGGACAAAAATAAATGCAAAAGAAAATTATAAGTTTGGGTAAGACTAATTTTGGCCTATGTGAGACCACAGATCACACTAGGATCGGGAGACTGATTCTAGAAAGAATGGTCTGTGGCTCAACAAGTGAGTCACAAAGAGGAAAGGCCCCAGGGAACACCGAGAAGGGAAGGTTATAAAGGTAATTACCAGTGGGCTCCATTTTATACTACAATTTGATTATACCATATTTTGCTAGGCAACTCTACATAGCAGTTCAGCTAAAAATGACTGTTACTCCAATAACATGGGTCCTGGAGAAAGCAAGTCTATGATTCCACTTGGTATTAAACGTGCTTTCACTGAAGAACAATCAGAGCAGAGGGGAAAAGACAACATGGCTGTGGGAGGGGCTGGAAAGGTGAAGGGAGCAGAAATGCCTGAAGAACAGAGGGAAGGTGTCCAGTCCACACTGAAGAGCCCCCATTTACCCAGCTATCAAGTCCTGTCTCATGCTGCGACTGATATGTAATTTTTCCTGTGTCATCTAATATGGCAGCCAACAGTTATATGTGGCTAGTTAACTAGAAATTCAGTTCCTCCACCCCACTAGCCTCATTTCATGGGGTCAAGGGGTCAAAGGCCATGTGTGGCTAAGGGTCTAATGTACTGGGCAACAGAGAATACCTCCATCTTGACAAGAAGCTCTACTGGTATCAATGTAAATCATACAGAAAAGTAAAAACATAATTTAAGTAGCTTGATAATCTCTGCCACATAATAGAGCCAATTCTTTTCTTAAAATTTGGATTTACTTTGCCAGTGAACATTTCACATAACGTATTTGAGATTTCTTCAGTTCCCATGTCACTCTATGGACTGACAGGGAATGGGTATTTGTCTTTTTTTTTCCCCAGAAGTTTAAAAATATATGAAAATGCCTCTATATACTAGTACTCTTTAAATATTTATAGTGAGCACAAGTGAACAGAATGTTAAAGAAAATAAATCTGAAAACACTTGCTCCCTTCTCTTAATTCCCAAATAAAGCTGTTTGGCAAAACTTGTGCTTTTAGATATATTAAAATTCCTACTCCTTAGTATTGTGTGGCACATGGACTGTGCCGTGTTACTAACTAACCAGTGCTGGCAGACATTTCCCAGAGCAGAACACTAGTAAAAATTATTGCATGGCTGTAAGATGCAACAGGGACATAAAACAAAATTTCCCAAAGAACTTTTTAAAACACTTTTGTCTACAGTAATACCACATTCTCCCAGCTTTCATCCTGACTGATCCTTTTTTGATGTCCTTTGCGCACTTCCTCTTTCTCGTCTAGATCTCCAAATGTTAGCCTTAGAGGGGCAGAGATAAGGGTAGGATGCCAGTCCTGAGCCCTTTTCTCATTCCACACTCCCCTAAAGGCAATTCTACCCATTCCTATGGCATTCCTTACCATAATAAATGCTTATTACTCTAAAAATTATATATATATTGAATTTCAAATCTAAATATCCAACTCTTTTCCTTAATATTGCCATACACCATTCCAAAGTTGAACAGTAAACCAGCTAATTTCCTCTCCCCTAACACTGCTCTTCCCTGAGCAATTCGCTACTGCCCCCACTGTGAGCCCATAAGAGTTTCTCCTGTCCTTCTGCTGACCCCACCCAAGACTGTAGCGTACAGTGAATCACAGTAAATCCGTTGTTGAGGGCTTTGTAGATAATAGATACTATTTAATAATCATCAGGACCAGGTAGTCCTGTTAGTCCCCAAACAAGGAAAACCTTTGCTGATGTATATTCCTAGTGCCCATAGAGCAGAACCCATTCAATGAATCTTGCCTTAGGAATACAAGTCCTTTTCTCAAGCACCGGCCCCATCCTTAGGTTAATTGCAGAACTGTCCCAGTTGCCCCCATGATGGTGCAGAGTGCAGCTGCCAACACATCTGGGTTGTAGTCTGCCTGATGCTACCCTGAGAGTAAGTTTTGTTTGGTTGCTCAGTTGTGTCTGACTCTTTTGTGACCCCATGCACTGGAGCCCACCAGGCTATGTCCATGGGATTTTCCAGGCAAGAATACTACTGGAGTGGGCAGTCATTTCCTTCTTGAGGGGATCTTTCGGACCCGTGTCTCCTGCTTTGGCAGGCGGATTCTTAACTGCTGAGACACCAGGGAAGCCTGAGAGTAAGTTACTCTATAATAAACTGTTCCACTGAATATATGGAGCTGCCTGCCTTTTTTGGTCTCAAAATGCCTTCTCAGTTCAATAGGTACTTTTTGTTTCCTCCACCCTCCAACACCCATCCACCCATCCATTCAATGATGCAAATTAGAACCTAGAAGCCATCCTTGATAACTTCCCCTCACTAGCCCCCAACATGAAAGCCATTCTCAGGTCTTACTGATTCTGCCCCTAAACTGTTTCTCAGATCCATCCAACTGTCTTCAAATCCACTGACTCTCCATCCAAGCCACCCACACAATTGTAATTGGGCAGGCCTCTCTACTTTGTCCTTGATCCCCTACAATCCATCCTAAACATAGTAGCCACTGTGATTTTTTATAAGTTGCAAACCATTCTGTGTTTTCTGAATTCCATGTCAATTAAAATATAAACTATCAAAATATAAGACAAAAGAAATCTGAGATTTATAAACCTCATTTTTATAACCTTATAAAAATGTTATATTTTTAACATTTAAAATAATGTTAAAAATGTTTTTTGTCAATGTGAACCAGCTTTCTCTATCTTTAAGCTGAGTCATCCTTAAAAAATGTAAACAAAATAATTCCACTCCCCTACTTCAATACTTGCCTATGGCTTTTAAGGTAGAGATCCTTGAGGATTTCTCTCTCAGCCCCTGCATCATCTGGCCCCTTCCTACCTTTCCAGGTTCACTGCAAACACTCTTCTGGAAACCCTGCTTACTGTGGTCCGGTCACTTGGCTCTCTTTTGGTTTTAACATGCCAAGCTCTTTCCAGTTTCCATTTCCTTTGTCCAGAATGCTCTTTGACTAAATAACTTCTATTTATCCTTCAGGTTATAGTTTTAAAACTGCTTCCTTGACAGGACAACTAAAATTAAATACCCCTAATGTTTCTTATCATAACTTTTATTTTTTATTCAAAGCATTTGCCACTATTTATACCCATATATGGAGAAGGCACTGGCACCCCACTCCAGTACTCTTGCCTGGAAAATCCCATGGACAGAGGAGCCTCGTGGGCTGCAGTTCATGGGGTCACGAAGAGTTGGACACGACTGAGCAACTTCACTTTCACTTTTCAGCTTCATGCATTGGAGAAGGAAATGGCAATCCACTCTAACGTTCTTGTCTGGAGAATCTCAGGGATGGGGGAGCCTGGTGGCCTGCCGTCTATGGGGTTGCAGAGAGTCGGACACGACTGAGGTGATTTAGCAGCAGCAGCCGCAGCAGCAGCATAACCATATATTTGTATTATTTTTGCTTAGTTTCTGCCTCCCCTGGGCTTCCCCAGTGGCTCAATGGCAGAGAATCTGCCTGCAATGGAGATGCTGATTTGATCCCTGGGTCTGGAAGATTCCTTGGAGGAGGGCACAGCAACCCACTCTATATTCTTGCTTGGAGAATCCCATGGACAGAGGAGCCCAATGGGCTACAGTCCACAGGGTTGCAGAGTCAGACAGGACTGTAGCAACTTAACACGCATGCTGCCTCCCCTGCTACACTTTAAGTTCCACAAGAGCAGGGACCATGCCGACTCTATTTACTGCAGAAGCTCCAGTACCCAGCACAGAGTACTGGGTACATGATCAGTAGTTATCCAGTAAATGAATGAATCCTTGTAGAGAAACAGTGTTAGAGAAAGCAAATAAATCCATTAAAGTTCTGTTGACTGGCTGAGGATTCAAGTGTTGAACCGAGATTGTGAGGCTCCCCAATTTTTGCTTACAACTTCCTTGGCAAATTCTTAATTTTATAGGACCACTATTTTATACAAATTGTTGTTTTCTTCATTGAACCAGTGACTGGAAATAAGTCTAAGGAAGTCTACACATGAGAAGAAGGCTTAAAAAAACACAGATTGCTCTTAGAGGATGTAGGATCCCACTATGGAAACAGCAAAAAAGTTCTGGCTTTTCTTTCTTCTACCAAACCGTGTGATTGCGATTAGAGTGATTCTATTTTAACCATGTACACATGTGAACATTATACATACACACGAAGAAGATCTAAAGCAATTCATTCTAAATCACAGATTTTGCATCTGGGCTATTATTTGTTTCTCCTGTCATTTATATCAGCCAATATTTCATAAAATGTCTACCTCCTGTAACTGCCAGACTACCAGAGATCCCAGAGACTGACTTAAGAGTTTCTCTGAATATTTTTCCTTTATGTAGATTTGACTGGCTCTTTATAATGAAATCGACTACTGCTGCAGGCTTTATACTAGAAATAGTCTGTGTAATCAAGAATGCTGGTGACTTTGCATAGGATGCTGGGATCTTGGTGTCAATCCCCAAATCAGTAAAACTGAGAAAAGTGGATCAAATCCATCAATCCGAAAGGTGATGCACCCTAATCTGATGGGGTGCTCCATTACAAAATAATTGTGAAGTCCAGGTGACACCACAGCCACATAGCTAAGCGGAAAACCTGTGGCAAAGTAGACGGCCTCTAGCCTGCAATCAAAATGATGTTTTTTTGCTGGCAAGCTGCATGTTTAATTGGTCCTAGTTGACTAAGGCTTCCTTGAAAGGTTCTGCAATGGAGGTGAACCCAACTTTCTCGCAGCATCTATGCAGAGTCAAGAGATTAACATTCATCCACTTGGTCAACAGGAATGCATACTACAGGGAAGGCACTGTTTTGGGTCCTGGAGATGGTGCAAAATTAAAACCACCTTGGTACTCAGGTACCACTGACTATATTTGATTAAATTTCTAACTGCTTCCCTCCTTCAGTTCAGTTACTCAGTCGTGTCTGACTCCTTGCAACCCCATGAGTCGCAGCATGCCAGGCTGCTCTGTCCATCACCAACTCCCAGAGTTCACTCAAACTCATGTCCATCGAGTCAGTGATGCCATCCAGCCATCTCATCCTCTGTCGTCCCCTTCTTCTCCTGCCCCCAATCCCTCCCAGCATCAGAGTCTTTTCCAATGAGTCAACTCTTTGCATGAGGTGGCCAAAGTATTGGAGTTTCAGTCTCAGCATCAGTCCTTCCAATGAACACCCAGGATGGTCTCCTTTAAGATGGACTGGTTGGATCTCCTTGGAGTCCAAGGGACTCGCAAGAGTCTTCTTCAACACCACAGTTCAAAAGCATCAATTCTTTGGTGCTTAGCTTTCTTCACAGTCCAACTCTCATATCCACACATGACCACTGGAGAAACCATAGCCTTGACTAGACAGACCTTTATTGGCAAAGTAATATCTCTGCTTTTCAATA
Source organism: Madoqua kirkii (assembly GCA_006408675.1). NCBI lineage: Eukaryota > Metazoa > Chordata > Mammalia > Artiodactyla > Bovidae > Madoqua > Madoqua kirkii. The sequence continues at coordinate 17,667 of SJYC01114338.1, read as the reverse complement.
TGCTATCTAGGTTGGTCATAACTTTCCTTCCCTTCCCTCCTTATCAGTGACCAAATGACACCAGGACAGTAAAGTGCAGAGAGCTGCCACTCTTGAAATCCTTTGATTACGAACGGATAGGAATCTTGGGAACAGGGTTCACAACACATTATGTTCTTTAACATGAGGATTTCAAAATCTTGGAGCTATGAGACCCAGGAGGACATTAGCCCAATTTCCTAATTTCACAGATAAGAAACAAGAGGTCCAGGGAAAGAAAAGTGACTTGTTTCTGAACACAAAGACTGACAAGATTACTAAAATACCTTCTTCATAATCATTACCGTGCCTTTTTCAGGTTTTAAAAATACACATTTGTATTTAAAAACTGTTATTCACACATCCATATATGGTTTTCACCCAATCTGCTTTGGTGAATTCTTTCAGTTAACCAACATTATCTATTTGAAAGGGAAAGGGGAAGCACATTGACAATGACTCAAATCTCTGCGTTTGGTGCTTTGAATGGATGATCTCATTTTATTCTCACAACCCTCACAAGGTTATTCTGCCTTAAGAAACGAGGCAACTGGAGCCTCAGGAAATTTAACTGTTTCAGAGTGGTTAGAAGTATCCCAGGTCTCAATCCAAAGTGCATATACTCTAGCTTCTACCTGACTGCAAACATCACCAATGAATAAGCAGCCTCTTGATTTAGTAAAGAACATGCTTACTGAAAATTTCAAAAGCAGAATCATCCTTTCCCACTAATTATCTTTTCCAAAATTAAAAGCAAAACTGTTTACATTCCTGTTTTCCTTGAGCTTTGCTTATATCCCAATTAGAAAAAGTTTGAATTATAAAGTTTTTCAGCAGATGAAGCCACATATTTCCCCCATAAATTCAATAAAGACCAAAAAAGGCCAGAAAAACGCAGGCATTCCTAAGAGAAACGAAGAATTATCTGTTCCCTTTCTAATCACCATCAAGTCACAGAACTTGCAAATCTCACTTTACTCTCCACATCCTGCCCTAACAAAACGAGCAACAATTACCTCATTTGAATTTAATCCATCAATTGCAGCCAGAGGCACTTTCCCATGCAGCACTGTGCCAGTCACCTCTTTTACTCCAAACGCCGGGGAATCAAGCTCCTCCTGGATCGGCATTCCAGCAAGGGAAGCCTCTTCTAGAATAGGAGTTCCTTCTGAGACAGGCACTGAATCAGCATGGGGAATATCTCCCAGGAAGGGTGCACCAACAGGGAACACTTCCTCCACAGCTGGCACTGCAGCAGCTGCAGCAGGAGGCTCCTCTGGGGTGAACACTTTAACAGTTGGGGTATCAGACTTCTCTGGATCAGACAGTATAGCAGCTGGGGCTGCAAGCTCCTCTGGGGTGGGCACTGCACCAGCTGGAGCGGCAGACTGCTCTGGGGTGGGCACTGTACCAGCTGGGGCAGTAGACTGCTCTGGGGTGGGCACTGCACCAGCTGGGGCTGCAGGCTCCTCTGGGGTGGGCACTGCACCAGCTGGGGCTGCAGGCTCCTCTAGGGTGGGCACTGCACCAGCTGGGGCTGTAGGCCCCTCTGGGGTGGACATTGCACCAAACGGGGTGGCAGACTGCTCTGGGGTGGGCACTGCACCAGTTGGGGCTGCAGGCTCCTCTGGGGTGGGCACTGCACCAGCTGGGATGGCAGACCGCTCTGGGGTGGGCACTGCACCAGCTGGGCGGCAGGCTCCTCTGGGGTGGACGCTGCACCAGTGGGGGTGACAGGCTCCTCCGGGGTATCATCCTCTGTGGTGGGCACTGCAGCAGCTGGGGCAGCACCCCTCTCTACTGCAGCAGTTGGCCCATCCTTTTCTAGGGTAAAAACTGAAGCAGCTGGGACATGTGCCTCTACGGTGGCCATGGAAACAACTGGGACACGCTCCTCTGAGAAGGGCACCGTGACAGCGGCTATCACAGTTCCCCCTGGGACAGGCACTGCAGCATGTAGGGCATCCTCCACAGTGGGCACTGCAGCAGCTGCGTCAGGCTTCTGTGGGAGGGATGCCCAGTCCTCCAAAACGGCTTCCGTCTTACTAGCCTTGGTAACTTGTTCCTCCAGCAAGGTATTTAGCAATGAACTGGCATCTCTCATTTCTGCTTCCCCTTCCTCCACTGAGGCCACATTCAGCTTGGGCTTGGTCCCATTCACGGTCTCCACTCCATCTCTGCTATGCCTCAGTCGTCCCACTGGCAGGTGCGCACTCAGGAACTCTGACTCTGAGGACTTCCTCTGGAGATTCTGGGAGACTCGTTCTGGGAGTTTGCCAGGAAGATGTGCTGAGGCTCGGTCCTCCAGCCTGGCTTCATAGCCCAGTGCCTGTGCTTCACCACCTTTATCACAAGCTCCTTCCACGGACAACAATTCACAAGGGTCCACATCTCCCAAGGAAGTCAGATGGTTATTTTCCTCATTAATAGCTCCTTTCTCACCTTTCCAAAGAATCTCATCTGTTGGTAAATGTGAATCGTCCGGCAACGCCTCTCCTTCAGATCCTGAGGTAACATCTGTGAGTTCATGGCTAACAGCAGAACTGAGGGGGGCTCTCTCCACACACTCCTCAGCATTCCCCTCAACTTCATGACTGTCCACCTGGGACAGACTGCTGTGTTCTTTGGCCAGCCTGGCTTCAGAGTCCGGTACATTTTCTTCAGGAGAAGCCCTGTGATCAGAGTTGGACCATCCTCCCGGGGACTCCAGATCAGTCAGGAGTCTAAGGTTAATTTCCCCGGCAGTGTCGGGGCTAAAAGGCACTTTTTCACCCTCCTCCTCACTAACAGTGGAAGTGTCCCTCATGGAATCAGAGTAGGCAGTAAATTCCACAGTATTAGGCACCTGAAAAGAATCCAGGGCATTGAAAGAGTCACTGTCCAACCCAGGACCATAGTCCTCAGTCCTTACCTTCAAAAGGCCTATGTGCTCCTTTTCTGAGGCAGCCCCTGAAAAAGGACTGATTACAAGTGAATTTTCTGAGTCCTGAGATGGGGCCAGCCCTTCAGAAAAGGCTTGATTCTCCAGCTCAACTAGAGGAGTCACTCCTTCAGATAAACACTCCTTTTCAAGTTCAAGAAACATCTGCACCGAGTCTGTGTCAGAGAGCTGCTCTGAGTCGGCAGGACCAACAGTGCATTCTAAGTCTGAAACAAGACCCTCCAGCCCCAGAGCAGTCCTGTTTCTCAGTTCCCCTATGGCACTCTCACCTGTTAGAACACAGTTGTAATCCAAAGATGCGGCCTCGAGAACAGAAGCCAAACAGTTCTGAGCAGGCTTGGGTCATCAGAGCAACAGATCTGACCAAGAGCTAGGGGCTCAAAAGCTCCCAAGACAGCGGTGGAGCAGCCAACTCCATCCTCCACCACTGCCGCAGTATCTGCTTGCTCTCCTTCTTCAAAGATATCTGCCAGGCTGTTCTCCTCATCTGCTGTTAGAAAAGTCTTTCCATTCTCTGACAGTTTCTCTTCCTCCCACTCCTCCGCAGCCTCCATCATGATCCATCGCTCATCCTCCTCAAACTTTAGCTCAGACTCTGTTTTCTCCCTGAGGCTGGGGGTTATGAGAATATGCAGCTCTGAATCCAACAGCTCTTCACTCAGGCAAGGGGAGAGAGGTGGCAATTCTACAGTGCAAGCTGTGTCCCCCAGGGGGTGCTGCTTCTCACTGAAGCCTCCCTTAGCCAAACTTTTCATGGCTCTGGGCCAAGTTGCACTTGGGAATCTGTCTTCCTGCATTACATCTGTGTTACCACTTGCTGCTGCAGCTTCTGACTCTAGAGGCTGGAATTCACGGGAAGAGCTCTCACTGCGCTGCTGCAATCTGAAATCTTGGCTGTTTCCACCTAAGTTTTTCACATCCTGCATTTCTGGAATATCTATGGATTTAGACACATGTTCCAGAGTTACTGACTCTGACGGAGGTTCCTTGTGGTCCACGTGACCAGAACTTTCTGTTAATGCAGAACTGGACTCCTTCTTCTCTTGCAAGGAAGGATTTGAAACACCGGCTTCAGAAACCTCACTGAGAGAAGCTTCCATCCTTTCGGCGAATTCTGGGAAATTGGGTGGCATGAAGGACTTCCAAGATCTCCTGTTAACGTTGTCCTTGCGTTCTGCATTTGGCCGCCTCCTGGGTGGCACAGGTGCTGACTTCTGCACATCACTGCTTAGCTTTAGTGCGTCAAAAATTATTCTCTCATCCAATTTTTTGCCTTCTGGTGCTCTGGATTCAAAAACATTAGCGGCTGCTCCTAACGTACCGTTGCTGGATATAGTGCTTCCTTCTGTCTTTTCCATGGGCTTTTTGAAGTCTGATTAAGCTTTGACCCCTGGTCAATTTGTTCATTTATCCTCATTGTATCATATATAGATCGCTGTGGAACATAGCAATCCTCTATGTAGCCATCCTCTTCCTCTCCCTTTCCCAGGCAGGTGGGGTTCTGCCTTAAACAGTCTGGCCTGCTGAGTGGCTTACCCATACTTTTTCAATCAAGATGAACCATCAACCTTTTAAAAGTTTCTCACAGGTTCCTCCAAAATGCATTCCGCGAAAGTTAAAAACCCTTTTACATGTTCATAACTGTGAACCCCCCAATCGGATCTTCCCTCCAGAAAGGCCTGGAAGTTGCACTTTGAAACTATTCTGGGAGAAGCTCTAAGAGAAACAGTTTTTTCCTCACAGGTTAGCAGCCTCATAGTTGCATACAGATAAGTGGTATAACGTAATCAACAAAATTATTCCTCCTATGGCTTTTATTTTTTTAAGAGCACCGCTCTAATTCAGTCAGTTAAAAAAAAAATAATCTGATATTGACAAGTCTTATTCAATATCTAGTTCCACTCACTTTTCAACCGAGCAGAATTGGAAGCAGAGGGTTTACATCGATTGCGTCGTTTAATAACAATGGCACAGCCCCTCTGGTCTTCAAGTATGGCCCAAGCTCCTAAGAATTCCTTTCATTTTATCCTCAGTTCCAGCTCTGGAGAGTCCAGCTGGTCTGAATTAGCCATTCGTCCTCCCTAGCTCGGGTGTTTGTATTTGAACTGGGCTGGTCGGCGGATATTCCTGCAACTTTAAACACAGGAAGTCCTTCATTCGCGGCCAGCTTGGGGCTTCCTGTCTCCAAAACATCATGGCATTGTTGTGGCTCCCAGAACAGCCCAGCGCCGCAGCCGCAAAACAAGGCGAGTGGTGCCCGGCGCCGGACCTTTGAGGGGCCGGAGGGCTGCGGCAGCGGCCGAGGGTCAGTCGGCAAGGCTCGCTCCCTGCCGCCCGCTTCCCCGCGCCGCGCGCCCCGAGGGCCACGGTCGCCTCACCGCAGGCTGGCAGGTGGCTCCCGGCCGCGCCGGCTTCCAGTCCCGCGCTCAGGAAGTTAGTTGGTCCCTCCGGCAGCTGAGTCCTGCGTGCTGTGGGCGCCGCCTCCCCCGCCGCCGCCGCCAGTCCCCGGTCCGCAGCCGCCACGCCGTGGGCTGCATGTCAAGCAGCCGCCTCTATTCTCCGCCGCCGCCGCCGGCCCCGCGGTCCTCCCCGCCCGCAGCTGTCACGGTCCCGGCATGCAAACTTCTGGCTGGGAACAAAAGGCTCCGCTCGGGCCGGGCGGGGGCGAGCCCGCCTCCCTCGCGCAGCGCGGCCCGCTCGCCTGCCGCTCGCTGGAAGTGCTCCGCTGGCGGGCGGCTCTCCTCCCCCTTCCCCGCGCCGCCGCGCCGCCCCACCCGGGCAGCCCCCCTGGAAGCCCGGGAGCGCGACGCGGAGAGCCCAGGGAGGAGGGCGGGGCAGAGCCTGGGCGAGGAGCTGCCGAGCCGGAGGGAGGGGGCGACCGAGGGGATTGGAGGCCGAGGCACCGAGGGAGGGGCTTCTGCGCGGCTAGGGGCGAGGGAGCCCGGCGTCCGCCGCTCGGCTGGCGGGCCCACGCCCACCGCGCCCCCGGGCCGGAGGGAGAGCCCCGCCCCCCGAGAGCGAGGGGCGGGAGCGGCACCAGCGCCAGTCTCGGCCGCGCAGCGCAAATCCCCTGACAAAGGAAAGCCCCGCCCTCCCGCCGCTGGCCCGGCCCCCGCCGCCCCCGCCGCGTCCCAGCCCGCCAGGCTCCTAGCCCTAGGGCGAGCTAACCCAGAAGGAGCGCCCCCGCCGCCCTGCAGCCAGCCGGTTCTGGCATGGGCCATTCTGGGCCCCATCTGCCGGCATCATTTCCCGCTCCGGCTCTGCCGCCAAAGAGGTGTCCCTAGTCCTTCCAATGTCACCTTTAGCGCGCCCCTGCCGGGCCCAAAACCACTCCAGCCTTAAACCTGGCACTTCAATTCCGACCAAGTTATTGGATAAACTCCAGGCACCTTTCCTCTCCCGTTCCTCACGTCCGTCAGGTCTCGGTTCATTCCCTAGCCGGGATTTCTTTGCCCACAGATCTGAATGGTGTTGATGACTGAGGCAAAGGGAACTGACAGCGGGGGTGGCGAAGGAGATGCTGGCAGCAGCGCCCCAAGCCCCCGAACCTGGGCTCCTTCACCGCTGGGCACGTCCAAGGAAACCTGAGCTCCTCGGGGCCAAATGAAAAGCAGGGGTCTGTATTTCAAGTCTCAAGATGGAAAATTCTAAAGAAAAATGGCCCACAATCCCGTCCACAGCTTTTTGGCTTTTATAAAAGCCATCTAGACGCCTGGTGACTGTTAAACAAAGAAAGTACAAAGGGCAACCCAGAAACCCGTCCACCAGAGGCAGCTGCGTATCAGAAGGGGGTAATGTGCCGCTCCTTTGTGATGGTCATTTCTGATTTTATGAAGGAAAAGAAGTCTATTAAAATCTCTCAACTGACCATGTGGTCAATACAGATGGTAAAACTTATGGAAAAGTTATTTCTACCCTCTATACAAACTGTAAGTGAAGCCAGTAGCTTGTGTATGGAGATCTGGCAGTGAAACTCTGAGCTGAGCCTTAGGCTGACTTGAGCCAGAGAGGTCTTTGGCAAAAAGGAGGTGTCAGCTGAAGCCTGCGATCATAATTAAGCAGCTAAAAGACCTTTCACTGGCAAAATGTCTTACACTTCATTTCTCACTTCGAAAGAGCCTGATGATCAATTTCTGCCCACTCAAATTCAAAAGACTCTCTATCCATCTGTAAACTGAAAGGGAGGGTGGGCAGACTAGATTGTGTCTTGACAGCTTTTCAAACTTGAATATTCTTTAGTCCTAAAACTGTTAAAGGAGCTGCCCACAATGCTGACTCCTCCTGGTCCTACACTGAAAGACTGTCCTCTGAGGAACAAACAGTAGAAAGAACCAAAAATGTTTGACCTATGGAAGGTTTTGAAGCAATATGATGAACATCAGTATCTAAAGGGCTGGGAAGTGGGAGGAAGGAAGCTTGTTCTGGATGTCTACTTAAGCTGGCACACTATGATCCAAGGGCAAATTTCAAACCCACAAAGCTTTCTCACAGCTATTCGAAGAATAGGGCGTCCCTTGAATGGATGACTTTCCAGACCCCACAGGTGTCTGAGCAGAAATTCAAGCAATCACTTGGCAGAGATTTGGGGAAAGAGATGTATAATTCCTCTTTCAGTTTGTTCAAGATGAATTTTAAGGTCCCTTCTAACACTAATTCAATGTGATCGGAGGGCTTGATTAGATTATGTATCTGATACTTAAGTTTCAGGGAATCTGGGTTTTAATTTTCCTTTAATTATTAAGTACAACTGGAAAAGCCCAGGGAAGGCAAGATCAATTTCACTAGCAAATCTCCCTGGCCAAATACACTCACTTACGTGTTCAGATATCATTACAGACTATTTAGTGTGCCAGGGGCCCTCTGGCTGGAAGAATCTGAGGAATTCTGACTCTGGACTAAGGGTGGGTGGTTATTCTATTATAAAGAATGATCTTGATGTGGAATCACAAACTTCATAGCCAGAAATTCCTTTCCTGTTTGCTCACTAAGTCAGGTGCCAATGAATTCAGTCTTAATCCTTCCCCACACCTATCTACCTTAGTCTCACCACTCTCACCAATGCTCCATATTACAGTCAACTAAATAAATGGGGCATTTTAGCAACTATGAAGTTCAGATTCAAATTACTTATCAGCTTAAGTCACATTCTCTCTGATTAGTGTATTAGGAGGCTATATTAAGAGACTATTATAAAGAAATCTCTCTAAAATTCAAACATGGCCTTATAGAAAGGATTACATAAAGTTGACCAATTACTCCCCTCCCCTGGAAAAAGTGCTTTGCTCCTTTCTTTAAATCGTAAGTTTATGTTGAGAGAGAAAAAAGGCACAAAGTCTCTTTCCTCCATGTCTTTTTTTTTAAATCTGTTCATGAGTTTCTCCTTAGTTTTGGTATGTGGAACTCTGCCAATAGCCATCTCAGTGACTGAAATAAATACCTGATACAGCTTTCAACCTCTTGTTACCCTGATAGCTCCAACAAAAAAAGCATCTGTTCATTTCACATGCTGTGTGTAAACTTTTAAAAAGAGAAGTATAGGGAGCACCTCTTTGATGCTTTCCCCATTCCTATAACACAAATATATGCTGATGCCAAATTTTAAATTAGTTTCCAGTTAGTTGATTACAGAGTTCAAAGAATTTTCTATTTATTTTGAAATTCCTAAGAACATAATTGGTGTCAGATTTTCCTTTGGTGAACTTGGAAGAAAGAACAATCTTGGCCCTTTCTGCTGTCTAATTAAAACAGAAAGGTGGAGTCGCCTCACACCCTAACACAGCTCTCTTTCCAAGTTTTGGACTTGGCATTTTGCCTTTGTCTGCTCCAGACTTAAAGCACCAGCCTCCAAGGAAAATCTGGAGACCCTAGATGCACACTTCCTCAGATTCTATAATGCCTTTTCATCCACCTCTCTCTTGGAGGATTAGTGCTGACTAGAGGAGGAGACAGAAGACTGGTTGGATCTTGCACATTTAAAACCTACAAAATGCCTTTCATCTTGGGATCTCTAGACTTTACAAGCATTTATTTAGTAGCGAGCAGAAACTCCACAGTATTAGTCTGAACCTGTTAGGCATCAGTCACTACCATCTTTTTATTACATAAAAATGGCTACAGAGTGGCCCGTTAAGCAATGCAGAATGATGTGAAGCTTACTTTAAATCTAAAGATTTTGATGCTATTTGAGCTCTTGTGTATTTCTAAACTCATGAGAAAGCTTTCCATACACTCTTCAGGAATGCTCAGAACCCTATAGCCCTTTCCTGCTCGTAGATTTTCCATATTAATCCCTCTTTAGCCACTCCCCACGACAGTGGTGAAGACAAAAGCACAGGGCTTTGTAAGTGAGAAAAGACCTAACAGGACAGTGGGAGGGAGGAAAGCAGGAGATTCCAGGAAGGCTTTATGGAGGGAATCACATTTACACATCAGGATCTGGAGATACAGAGACAGGAGAGACAAGGATTTCTAAGTGAAGGACTAGAGGCTGGAAACCTAAAGAAGCCAATTCAAAGTTATCATGGTTTAAGTTATAGGACAGATGCAAGGGAAAAATGAAAGGTCACAGTGGTAAGTAGCTCAAGGTCAGTTCACCAGGGCCCTTGAATGTCAAACATGAATTTATGCTTTATTTGTGCATGCTAAGTCACTTCAGTTGCATCCAACTCTGCAACCCATGGGCTGTAGCCCACCAGGCTCCTCTGTCCATGGGATTCTTCAGGCAAGAATACTGGAGTGGGGTGCCATTTCCTCCTCCAGAGGATCTTCCTGACCCAGGGATCAAACCTGCGACTCTCACCTCTTCTTTGCTGGCAAGTGGATTCTTTACCACTAGCACCACCTGGAAAGCTCAAGACTTCCTTATTTAACTTACCAGGGGGTTGCACAAGTGACTGAGTCATGTGTGGAAGATTTCTAAGAATCTGAGCTTGGCTGCTCACTCAACTGCCACTTGATATAAATTATTACATTACCAAAAATCCAAATCTTAATTGTAGAGGCAGACTATTTGAACTTCATAACTGATCAGATAGAGGGTAGGGGTTAGGGGGAAAAAATAAATGTAAAAAAGTGCTGTTGGGACCTCCCTGGTGGTCCAATGGCTAAGATGCCATGTTTCCAATGCAGGGGGCCTGGGTTTGATCCCTGGTCAGGGAACAAGATCCTGCAGGTTGCAACTAGGAATTCAGATGCTACAACTAAAGAATCTCACATGCTGCAACTTAGACCTGGCACAAATAAATAAAAAACAAATATTTATTTACTAAATAATTAATAATAAATAATGAAACTTTTTTATTTGGCTATAATAATAACCAAACAAATAAATATTAAAAAATACTAAATCTCTTTGGATGACTGAGGGCACAGCATACTATCAAACAGCAACGGCCAGGAAGACCTACCGGAGGAGCTGGCACGTTCAGTGCAGCACATACTGAGCGTGAGGCACTCAAAGGCCACCCACGTGGAGGTGTCCAGAAAGACCAAAGGTCGGGGTGGAGATGACAGAGGTAGAAACCTTCTGTAGGACAGTGAGGAATTGGACATCCCAGGGCTGAGTGTGGAGAGAGGTGAGAAGAGGGTGGATGATAGGATTTTAGGAGCCACATGTGAGGGAAGTAGAAAGACAAATCAAAACAAGAAAGCAGAAGAGCAGCCAGAGAAGAAAATGGAGAGAGTGCAATGTCAGGAAGGTAAATGGATAGGAGGGTTTTGAGAAAGAAGATACGACATTAAATTTGCACAAGGAAGGAAGAAGACCATTAATTAAGACAGGGCCACTGGGCTTGGCAACTAGGATGTCAGTGAGTACTTCTGCAAGCATGCTAGCGGGGCAGCGATGGGTGCTGGGTCAGGTGGTAGCAGGTCAAGGATAAGCAGTGGTGAGAACGTAAGTGTTGGTCCTCTCTTATTGTGTCTCCTCTTTTGACTTCCACTGCCACTGTGCTACCCTGATGCTGTCTTTCTAGCCAGTCTTTCTTGGGGTCTTCGGGTTCCTCTTCCTGTCCTCTTAGGAAGAGTAATTCCACAAGGTGTAGCCTTGATTCTTTTCATTTGTTCAACAAATATTTATTGAGATCTACTGTGTGCCCTAATCCGTGCCAGACACTAAGGGAGAGTGATGAGCAAGATGTGTTCAGGAGCCTACATTCTTGTAGAGACAGACAGACAAGTCACTTTAGCTCAGTTGCAGTAAGTACTCAGGGAAAAGCAAACAGTGCTCGGAGGGCATCTGTCAAGGGGCCTGATGTGGCCTGGAGGTGCCCAGGAGGCTTCCCTGGGAAAGTGACCACGTGGGCTTTCACTTAACACCGAGGGTAGCCTTTCCAATTCCAGGATGGCATGACTTCACAACTTTCAGAAAGTAACAACTTCACAAAGGTGCAGAGCTATTTCTAGGAGACAGGTCGCTGGGCTGAATCTCTAAGGAATCTTGCTGTAGGGATCTTCTCTCCAGTATTAGAAAAGGATGTAAAATAAGTAATATAAAGTTAAGAGATTTTTGAAAACTGTCTTTCATTTTGTTACTAAAGCAGTTCTTATCATTGATCATGAACAAACAACTGAGGCTGAATTTAAAGAATGAGACTTAAATCAGAGCTCTTCTCTGGGAGTCAATGAGAGATGAGACAGTAAATGGGTCACTTGAATGGATGCAGTGAATACAAGCTGCAGAAGACCTGAGAGAGGTTCAGTTTCTTTGAATTCTTATCTTCTTCTTCCCGTAACTCACAGATACATGTAACCAAATATTAGATACTGTAGTTGCTGAAAGCTTTTCTGAGGAACATCTTGATTTGGCATATATACTTGGCATAGAGATTAATTTTATCTATGTTTTTAAGCTGCTTCATCTGAAATTAAGCTGATATCTTCTCCCTTAATGTTTTAATTAAAGATTGATTAAAATTAAGAAGTGCCTCTATCAAAGATGCTGACTTGGTAGTTGCCATTATATGATAACAGAGGAAGATAACATGGTCTATGCTAAAGCTAATTAGGCCAAGGACCCTCAGATCATTAAGTTGATCTGTTGGGTAACTCTGAGTGACTGCGGAAGTCGCTGAGCTGGTAATGGCTTCTGGTTAATTCTGGTTAATGATTTGAAAATAATACCGATGTGTAGAGCATAGAAGCCAAGGTCACAATGGTCTCAGAGAAACCTACTGGCTGTGGGATTCTGAAATGAATGGTTGAATTTAATAACCATGTATGTGTATGTATGTGTACATACAGTATATTTAAAGCTGTGTTAAGGAATCATGACCTAAACCTGTTTATATATTGCTGGTCTGGGGCTGGCAATGAGCTCCACATGAGAAACTGCTCAGGAAGGCCTTTTGTCCATCTACCTGTTTCACTGCTGTCAAACTAATTTAGTTTATCTTCATCATTTCCTTTTTTTCAAGAAGAAAAAGAGCTAATCTAACTTGGTGCTGGGTCTTAGATCAAATCTTCTGGAGAATGATCAGCTGTAGGCAAAAAGGGAATAACTTATTAAAAACATTTAATAATGTTATAATGTGTGTATTTGGATAAACTTTTTAAAATAAAAGAATATTATCATTGAGCACTTAATACCTGCCTAGTGTTTTCATCTACATCACTTCACTTAAATTTCATAAAGGCCCTAAAGGCAGCAGTTACCATTGCTCACGTTTTATAGCAGAAATAACCATACAGAGAGGCTAAGTAATTTTCCCCAAGGTCACTCAGCTAGTAAATGATTCAGCCAGAATTCCAAGCTGAGAATTTCAGACTCACATTCATATTCAATTTTCCCACTACGCTGATAGAAGTATAAAGACTCTTCTTGCCGTCATTGTAAATGACAATGACTCTAAAGTCAAGAGTAACTACAAGACGGCATTTCGGAACCTGCTTTCTTCAGTTGCTTCCAAAGTAGCAAATTTTAAAATTTTGCTTATTTAGGCTAATACTGAAATGAAATTATGTTCCTTTAACATATGCTAAGAAGGAGAGAAGGAAGGGAGCCTGGAGGCAAGATGGAAAGGTGAGGAGTCCAGGCTAGAATGAGGATTTCTCAGAACACACAAGGATTTAGTTCAAGTGTTACAAAGTAGATAGCATTTTGAATCCCACAGCTCACATGGCTTATGAGAAATAAAGAACATTCATTTAGTCAAATATTCACTAATGTCCAACTATGCATATACTCATGCTAACTACTTTGAGGGGCACAAAAATAGATACATTAAGATACGGGATGGGACACTGCATATAATTAATAAATGCCAAAATTAGGCAGTAATGATGAAGGTTAAATGAGTTACACATATTAAGTGATTTAAGAGAGCAGGAGAGGTATGAGCTAGGCTGGAGGGGAATCAAGGTTTTGAGGAGATATGGGACTTCTGCCAAAACTTCAAGTATGAGTAGAAATCAAATAGGTAAAATGCTAAGGAGTGTTTGGGGTAAGTGGATGGAGTGGATGGTCTACATAGGAAACAAGACTAGATAGACAGTGGGGATCAAAAATGTAGTTTCTCAACTGACAAAGGATTAATTTGCAAAATATACAAGCAGCTCATACAACTCAATGCCAGAAAAACAAACAACTCAATCAAAAAGTGGGGAAAAGACTTAAATAGACATTTTTCCAAAGACGACATACAGATGGCTGACAAACACATGAAAGATGCTTAACGTCGCTCATTATTAGAGAAATGCAAATCAAAACTACCAATAGATATCACCTCACACCTGTCAGAATGCCCATCATCAAAAAGTCTACAAACAATAAATACTGGAGAGGGTGTGGAGAAAAGGGAATGCTCTTGCACTGTTGGTGGGAATGTAAACTGAGACAGCACCTATGGAAGATGGTATGGAGATTCCTTAAAAAAGTAGGAAACAAACCACCATATGACCCAGCAATCCCACTCCGAGGCATATAACCTGAGGAAAAAGACACATGTATCCCATTGTTTGTTACAGCACTATTTACAATAGCTAGAACATGGAAGCAACTTAGATGTCCACCAACAGATGAATGGATAAAGAAGTTGTGGTACATATACACAATGGAATATTACTCAGCCATAGAGAGGAATGCATTTGAGTCAGTTCTAATGGGGTGGATGAACCTAGAACCTACTATACAGAATGAAGTGAGTCAGAAAAAACAAAAGATAAATATCATATTCTAATGCATATACATGGAATCTAGAAAAATGGTAATGAAGAATTTATTTACAGGGCAACAGTGGAGAAACAGATATAGAGAACAGACTTATGGACATGGGAAGAGGGGAGGAGAGGGTGAGATGTATGGAAACAGTAATGTGGAAACTTACATTACCATTACTATATAAAATAGACAGCCAATGGTAATTTGCTGTATGACTCAGGAAATTCAAACAGGGGCTCTGTATCAATCTAGAAGGGTGGGATGGGGTGGGAGATGGGAGGGAGGTTCAAAAGGGAATGTATGTATACCTATGGCTGATTTATGTTGAGGTTTGACCGAAAACAACAAAATTCTATAAAGCAATCATCCTTCAATAAAAAAATAAATTAAAAAAAAAGTATATAGGCACAGACAGAGAGCAGTTCTGAAGATGCCACTGTTTAATCCATTAGATCTGGGGAGAGGATAAGCACTCAAAGAAAGAAGGGTGAGTACAGACAGAAGCTAAGGGAAGACCACCTTGGAGGCTTCAGTTTTAAAAGGCTACAGCATAATTTATGTCTGTTTTTTCCGTGGGAACCATGTGCGTACACGCTGGCTGTCCAATCACGCTAGCTCTCTGCATTCCTAACAGAGGATCTTTTGTTCCAAATAGCAAGGCTCAAAAGGGACGGCGTCTGATAAAATCACACTGAGGTCAGTACTCCCAGCTGGTGCAGGGCTTATGCCATTCCATAACACACCCTACAGGAAGCAGCTTGAGATACACAGCTGACTGACTTCCATAGCAGGAGTCTTGTGGCAGGCAGGGTGGGGTGGGGACTGGCCAAGCATGGAGGGCATTCTTTAGCCACTGACTCAAATTAGTTCACCAAGATCCTGACTTGATCTAACAGATCTGTTTAAATCACTCTCAGAACCAACACTTTTTTTTTTTCTTACTAAAAGGAAAACCACAAAGTTTCTCCAGGCAATTGGACTATTTCATCAGTTAACTCTTACTTGTCATGGAATCTGAAAAGGGCAAGATTCCAAAATCCCCTGTATTTCAAGTGGGCTGAATAATTCTTTAAGTGGCATTCTGTGTATTATAGGAAATTCAAGCAGCACCCTCTAGACACCGGGAGCAGCCTCCCCAGTTGTGACAGTACAAAATGTCTCTAGATGTTGTCAATGTCCCTTAAGGGCCAAAACTGCCTCCCCTACGCTCACTGGGGGCCACTGGTCAAGCATGAGATTTGGTGCCAAATATCTTTCCAATCCCAGCTCTATCATTTACTTGCTATGTGGCTTGAACAAGTTACTTTAACACCTTCAAACCTCAGTTTTCTTATCTGCAACTAGGATTTTAAATGTCTGATTCATGGAGGTGGAGGTGGGGAAGAAGTTAGGATTGGAGATCATTTAGACTCAGGTCTTGCCGCTGTGTCCCTACTACTGCAGCTCTCTGCACCTGTTTCTCATGCTGCACTGCTAACTAGAGACTGAGACCCCAGTTTGCACGAAGGGCTGACCCAGAGCAAGTGCCTCAGTAAAGACGGACTGAAAGGAATACAGAGCCCCTTCCGCCTGACCTCCCCGAAGGGATCCAGGGACCATCACCTTGCAGCTCTTACTCTCATCCCTGATGTCTAAAGTTGTGAAAGGTCCACATTTCAAATCACAGGACCGGTGGTAGGAAAACAGCTTGTAAAGGTTCAGGGGAGAAGTGTATCGTGTTATTCTCTCACAGACAATACCAGACACTGGTATCTGAACAGCACCCCAGGACTGGCAGTGGCAAAGTATGAAGGAAAGTGGGGAGGGGACACATTCTCCCTACAGCGAGGCTTTTCCACCCAGGACAGCTGAGACTTGGGGCAAGTCCATCGGGCAGGGGACAGCCTTTGTGCAGTGATGCTTTGGTGCAGTGACCTGACCTGACCTGACTCCCTGTGGGACTGATTTTATTCCTGGTAAACCAACCACCTCTAACAACACAGTGCCTTTCAAAGCAACTCATCTCACTTCCTAGAGGCTTACCTCTTATGGCTTGTGTGCCAGAGAACTTGCTGGAAAGTGCCCAGGACTAGGCTAAGGCTGAGGCCACTTACCAAGCATTCTAGACACAGCGAGGATCAGCCCCCTTCGGCAAGCCCATGCTTATCTCAACCACGTCCACTATTCAAAACTCAGTGACAAACCCAAGTTCAGCACAGGGTAAATCCTAGTTTTTCTGGATACCCGTGTTTCCCATGATGATCAGTCTTAGTTGCAAATGCTACTTGCTGACACTATGTGTGAAGAATTTCAGTAAACTCAATTGAAACTGCTCAGTCCTTCCTTCTAGTTGAGGATATATTCATTTGTTGCTTTAAAATCTTCCCTTGCTATCAAAATTTCCAGCCAGATTTCTGTGAAATTCATCACCACTCTCTTGATGCCCTTCCATCTGATTTTACTACCTTCACTGAGATGTGAGGCTCCTTCAAGGTGATGTAATGGCTACAAACTTGGGGTTTTGCCTGTGGTGCTGATACTGAAAATACTAACGGCAATACTTTAAAATGGGGCTGGAAAAGTTCAACATGAAGCTAACTTAAAGGTCTTAAAGGCTCCTTCACCTTCTCCCCACCCAGCTGCAATGGTGGGGGTGGAGAGGATTATTACACAGCATTGGAATTCGTGGGGGAGGGGGTGTGGGGGGAGGTGCAGAGGGAGATGCTCACATAAGGGTTATAAATATCAGCAGCCAAACTGTGAGCTCCTGGGCCGAGAACAACTGACAGCCTGTAGTCTCCCCTTAAAGGCACAGAGCAAGGAAGCTCCCTGGAGTATTTCCACAAAGGAAGTTTCTCTTCTTCACAGAAACGCTCCATCAGCTGAACACCTGCATCAACAATTCTACGCAAAAGAAACCAACCACAGATGCCAGGAAAAGTGACGAGGAGATTTTAAACCAGACAGAGATTAGCACCAGGAAAAAATAAAGAATCCAGGGCCCGGCCTAAGGGAAAGCTGATTTACAGAGGGGTATTGCTGCTTCGCAGTTATAATCAGATTACCAGAAGGTGGCTTGCTACATTAAGATTTACCTTAATCAACGAGCACCTTTTCCAACTGAGTTCTAAATTATCCACAGAAGGTGGCAATTTTCTCCTTCCTCAGGCAGTGGTTCTCAACTGAGGGGGTTTTTCCTTCCAGGGGCATCTGGCAACATGCAGTGGCATTTCGGGCTGTCACATCAGGGAAAGGCTATTACTGGCACTGAGTGGGCAGATGGAGATCACGGATGCTGCTGAACATCCCACAGTGCACAGCACAGTTGCCTACAACCAAGAACTGTCCCACTCCAAACATCCAGAGTGCTCAGGTTGAGGAACTTTATTCAGGGCATTCTTTCTACTTCTTTGGACCCCAGTTTCTATTGGAGGTATCATTGTTTAGTCCCGTGCTGTGCTAAGTTGCTTCAGTCATGTCCGACTCTTAGCGACCCTCCAGGCTCCTCTATCCATGGGATTTCCCAAGCAAGAATACTGAAGTGGGATGCCATTTCTTCCTCCAGGGTATCTTC
>SJYC01114337.1:0-68089 GCA_006408675.1 Madoqua kirkii | reverse complement strand
ATGCCTAAACCTCTGGAGACAGACGGGTCACACCAAGCGTGATTTCCTTTCTCTCCAAGGGCAGGCAGATAATGCTAACCTCACTTGCTTTCCTCTCTGGTAAGTCTAACTGGCAAACACACAGAGGAGCTGATACTGTCTTTGTAATTATTTGAAAAGGAGTGAATATCCATCACTGTCCAAATTGGCAGTCTCTCAGCTCCATGGCAGGCCCTGTCCTCCAAGAGTTTTTACATGTGCTCACAGGGAAGCTTATGCTTGCTTTCCACGAGCCAAAAAAAAAAAAAAGAAAAGAAAAGAATCAAAAGAACAAGTTTATGGGGCTTTCTTGTTCTGGCTTCACAGCAGTATAGAGGTCTCCAGACACAGGCTGCACGGGCATGCAGTCCCTGACCCCGGGCTCTGCTCAGCCTCAATCAAGACAGAATGGTCCTAAGGAAGTCCGCGGCCTCACCAACAGCCCCTCAGACCCAAACCTCCACATGTCCTGACTGAGAGGCCGCTGTGGGTCCTGAGGCGGATATAAGGGAGGGGCCAGTGTAAGACTCAGAATGATCTCAGTTCTTGATTACAAAACCGACCCAGGCAATTTCAAAACATCTTTGTTATCATCAGACTTCACAGAGTTCTTCTCCACATCTAGAGTCTTTTTCTTTCCTTCCTAGAAAGGTCACCCTGAAGGAATTCTTTGGCTTAAGTTTCAATGAAATAAAGGTCCTTCCTTTCTTGTTAGACTCTAATTATGTATATATTTAATACAATTCCTTTTTCTCAATAATCAGAGACTCTCTTGTTCAGGAAAATGGAATTTCCTGAAGAGATTAACCAAAGTCTTTTCCTTCCAGTTTCTCCAAACATGCTCAACATTTTCTTTCACGGCTTTCTTCCTGTTTTATGGAAGACAGAGCAAAATGCAGTAAAGTGTCTAACTCAAGAGGCTTGAGGTCTTTGCCTGTTTAGTGGGAAAGGACTCCCTTCCTTTCCCATCTCATGGGTCCTCGCTGGCTGACCAGATTCTATCAATTATTCAGAAGCAACTGATGGAAAAGTCTTTCCTAGGAATAATGACTTCCAGTTTTTCACATTCCTTTAAGAAGCAAACCATTTTCTCCAGAGGCCAACTGCCTTTCCAAGCATTTATCAGCACTGCTGCACAGTCCCAGGCAAGCCTGGGGTCCTCCACAGACCTGACTCATCTGTCCATTCCGACCATCCCCAGTGGAATCAGCAGGGTCAAAGCACAGCCCGCATTTCCATCTCACAGATTCATACTCTTCTCTTCAGCAGATCCTGTGCTGAGAGCATGATCCCATTATAAAAAGAAAAAGGTGAAAAAACAAATGCTCTTTTTTAATACTTATCTTCATCTTTGTTTTTCCTTATTAAAAATAATTTGAATCTGAAAGCCGAATCACACTACATGCATCTGGTCTGCTGCTGGGGTGAGGGAAGATGAATCTATCGCTGGAATACGGAACACATTAACCCAGGAACTCAGATCATGAAAATGACTCAGTCCTCAGAATGGATCCAGAAAGAACTTCCCTTGGCTTAGCCTCTTGGGGACTGTGAACTGAGACATACAGCTTTTCCCTTCTCATTGTTTTCACTTCCCATGAGTTCAGCACGAGCTCAGCCAGGACTGTCTTCCTCCCCTCCTGCCTCAAGACCTTTGCTGGAGGAGACAAAAACTCTTCCCCAAGCCCTTGCCTTGGTAAGGTGGATCTGGGGAACCAGGCTGCTGATGTGCATCCCCGTCTTGAGCAGGGTACATACAGGGCACGCAGCTTCACCACCCTCCTTCTTGCACTCATCTTCCGTTCTTGCCTTGTCAACATCAGCTCCCTGCAGATACACATGCTGGCCCCAGCCTTCAGAGCCACAGTACTGGTGGTGGGAGGCTTCTCAGAAATCAGTGAAACATGTCTGCTATACCAAGCAACTCAGCAGCTACTGAACCCTGAGTGCTGCTGGGCTATATGTTAGGACACAAACAAAATACAAGGACGTCCAAGAATTTCTTAAAAGCTTTCAGCAGCATCACAATTCAGAATGTCTCTAGAAACCAAGGATTAACTGAACAGGAAACAATCACTTGTCCTCAAATCCAAACACTGTATATGCTTGCCTGTGGATTCTTTTTAGTATCCTAGGTCATATCTAATGCAATTTTAACAGGCTTGTTTACTTTGTTTTCGGCCCACTGAAGAGCTGAAGGAAGAGACAGCCTGCTCAAGACAGTGGAAAGTAACAGCAGTACGAAATACCACCTTCCCATCCACACTTTCAATAGGAAGAGTCCTGACTGGCAGGGACTGAGAGGGCAGGCCTGACGGCAGAGCATTTCTCTGAGTAGGCCCGACCGTCACTGGTGATGGGAGTCAAGCGCTGGAAGCACCCTTTCCAGATCTACTCCAGGAACCAAGAAGGAAAGAGCAGGCACACAGGCCTCCAACAGGGGAGAGAGGCCCTTTCAGGTAAGTCTGGGGTGAAAGGCTCACCCCAAGCAGTGAGAGCCGACACCCAACAGACAGGCCCAAGTTCCGAGCCCAAACCTGGCAAATTTGCACTTTTGAGTCAACTCTTGTCTTCTTCTCCTATGTTTTAATAGCGACTCATAAAAGTTCAGGCCTGGAAATTCTGACTCAGGCAAAGAATCAAAATACTTTTGCAATTAAGGTTGTGCTTCTCAAACTCTCCTACATGCAGAGGACTTGTGTTCTTGAGGAGTCTGGGGCATAGTCTCAAGCACTACTTGCTACAAGTGGGAAATTTCTTTGAAGTGTTATGTTTTGTGTTAATAGTTCACAAGGATTTTTCATTTTCTTTCAAAACACAATCATGTGTCAGTAATTTTCCCTCCAAATCTGTGAAAAACCCCCCCACAGTTTAGGAAGAAGAGTCCATCTTTATGTCATGGGTTCCTATACCTCCATCTGAAAAGCAGAGCCCTCAACCAACATTCACTGCTGTTACAAAAGTTAGTTAACGTGAACTCTCAAGAAATCACAAGAGAAGATTCTCAGAATAAGAAATAAGGTTCAGTCTGTCTATATCCTTAATCAGCTATAAACATTAAAATAAATTAGAATAGAGGAACATTCAACCCAGTTGCTCAGAAGTGCAAGTGACTATTTAGTCTGCAAACTGTGTGCTCTGGTGTGACGAAGTGAGACTAATGAAACCAGAGTCAGAGGTGAAGATGCGCACTCAAACGGTCTCCAGGTTACAAGAAATGCACATATCAGACAGGAAACGGTGAGACACAAGGGCAAGGCTTACTTTAAAATCTGCTAATTGCTGGTTGATGACATCCACCTCGGTTCCCACGACCCACTGGAGGGCCTCCCCCTCCTCTGCTGCTGTGGTCATATCATTGAGCGCTTTCAGCTTCTGATAGAAGTCCTCCACGCGGCCCAGGGTCAGCTCCAGCTGCTCCTGCCGAGCTCGGCTCCTCTCAGTAAGTTTGCTGCACTGTTTGCTCAGGGCTTCTAACTCCCTCTTGAGACCCAGCAGGTCCAGAGTCCCTTCTTCTTCCAGCATTTGTCGGCACTCTGCTTCTGAGGCCTCGATGTCCAGCTTGAGGGCTTGGATCTTGTTAAGGAACAGCCGCACATCCTCAATCTGGGACTGGAGGCTGTCAGTGTCTCGGCCGATAGCACCCATGCCATCCAGCTCATCGTCCAGGTCTGCCAGCTGAGAAAACATTTCTCGGACGCGGCAGTGAAACTGGCCAATCCCCTCCAGCTTGTTCTCCATGGCCATGCAGCCATTGTTTACTCTTTGCTTTACTTCTAGGAACTCCTGCTGGGCAACCTCAGCTTGATGGAGAAGCTGGGAAGCATCAGATCCATCAGGGGCATCCTCCACCAGGCCCCGAGTGAAGTTCCGCAGGTAGTCCACCTGGGGCTCCAGGGTCTGTAGCACTTCCTGCTGGGCTCTCAGCTTCTCCAGGTTCTTGTTGCTGCAGGCTTGAGAGCCGAGAGCATCAAAAATCTCAAGTTGGTGTTTGGCCCCTTCAACTTTCTTTTCAATATTCTTAAAACTTTCCTGGAACTCCTTGAGCCTCTGAGTCATTTCTTCAAGGGACCCCGTTTTGGCCTGTAGCTCTTCTGTGATGGAATCCATGTTCTGGTTGATACCAGCCTTCTCATCCCGGATGTCATCCTCATCTGTCTCTGAAGAGTTGATCAGAATGTCAGCAGCACTGTTCAGGATTTCCAACAAGGAGCGGCGCTTCTCCACCTCGTTCAGCATAGCCTTCGATCTGAGGAGATGGGACTCCAGCTGCACGGGATCCAGAGTGACCTGCAAGTCAGCATCTTGGCCTTACAATCTTCTATCCATGGCACCAGGTCTTGCACGTGCCACTGGTATTTCTGAGCCTTCTGCAGACAGTCCTTGAGCCTGGACTGTCTGTCTGCAGTTTTTTTACTAAGCTCTTCCCAGTGGCTCTTGAGCTCAACCAGCTGGTTTTGTAGAGTCTTCTTCTCTTCTCCAGGAGGCACAGAAAGCAGCAGAGATTCTCCTTCTGCCACAATCACCTCATAGGAACCGCTGTGCTGGTTAAGGCTCTTTTGAAACTCTTCATTCTCCTGTAGCTGAGACTGTAGCTGCTCCAGCTTTGCAGAGATAGGGCGGTTTTTTGCTTGCTGGCTTTGTTTGTCATCCAACCAGGTTCTCAGTTCATCAAACATTTGCTGGAACTGCTGGGTACTGGCAAGAGCTGCCTGGAGTCTGTTCATGCGATCAGCTGAAATGAGAAAATCAAATTTAAATCATCAAGTCTGAACATGGCATTCAAAATGTTTCCTGGGAGTATATGGTCTAACTGTAGGAAAAGGAAACTGATGTTAACCAAGGGTCTACCTGAAAGAAGCAGAGCTAGGTTCTTTCATATACTGTATCCTATTCAATCCTCACATCAAGTCTGTAAGGTGATCTGACGAAGACAAGTAAACTTTTAACTTCTAAGCTGGTGAAAAGCCATAAATGTCTCCAGATAAAGAGACAACAAATTAATAACAAAATTTTTCTTGTACAAGGCCATCATAAGAAGTCTAGAACATGTTCTAATTTTGTATATATGGTATATATGCATGTACACATAGAATATTAATGAGTATTAATGAAAGTATGTGTGTAACTGTACCTATAAGTACATCTAAGAGCATGAATCTCTACCTGCTGCCTGGATTTACACCAGCACTCTTATCTTTAGGGTCATGGTATGTAAAGTCATTGCTCGTGACCAATCAATGTGTGATGACCTTGGCAGTCCTCACTGTAGCTGGACAAAGGCGTAGGGTCACACCATTCTGAGTCCAAAAACGACTTAAAGTCACCTCAGATTCTTGGGACCACGACTCTACTCCTTTTGGCTTGCCAACAATGGTGGCAGCAGTGTGTTCTTCACCTCAACTCACCTGCAAGGTCTTCTAAACCTTGGAGGGGCAGGGCAACAGTCTCCAAACGCTTCTTCAGCTCATCCTTGAGGTACTGCTCACCAATGAGCACTGACAGCTCATCGCAGAGTGTCTGCGCCTCCTTAATCTCCTGGTCTAATTGCTCCACATCCGATCGAATCTCACTGGTCTCCTCCAGCTGCTGCTTCACAGCCTCGGGTTGGGTGCTGATGGCCGACTGCCCACTCAGCCGCTGCCCAACCGCTTTTACTTTCTCCGATAGGTCCTGCAGCAGCTCCTGGTACTGGGTGCTTTTGACAACAGCTTGGTCGATATGGTTGGAACGGGAACTGAGTTTGTCAGTCAGTTCAATCCACTTCTCATTGATGCTCTGGAGCTCCTTCTGCACTTGGCTGGTGGGAGCAGAGGCATCTCCAGGGCCTGTCAGGATGCCCTGAGCGGCCTCGTTCAGCTGCTCATGCTGCTGCCTGCGCGCTTCGAATTCCTTCAGCATAAACTGTGACAGAAACGACACCACAATGTTTAGATAGAAAACAGATCTAAAAACAGTGTCAAACACAGACTGATTTTAGATTGTGCCAAGTAGTGCCAACTCCTTTTGAAAATAAAGCAGAAAATTCCAAAGACCAGGCTACTGGGAAAATGTAGTATCACTTTTAACAGCTGTTTAATAAAAAAAAAAAAACACCAAACTTATTTTGAAAGGATCACTGATTGTGTCTATTTTGTTCTCTTCCTTATTTGTCCTATAGTGTTTCAACATCAGTTACTAAGGTCCGCCTTGGTTGAGAAAACAAAATTTGTTGACTGGATTGGCACTCGTCAGCTCTGCCAGGCAAAACCCAGGCCTCTAAGTGAGGAGCTTGAAATCCTGGGTCCCAGAGTGAATTATGTTACTGGCAGAGCTTGCCATTTCAACTCTAAATGCCCTGTTTTGCTTATTTCCTTTCTCAAATTTCCAACAGCACATATAAAGCTATACATTATAACAAAGCACAACAATTAGATAAAAAGCTTCTTCAAAGCAAGTACGATTCCTTTTTACTCTTTTCTATCCATGGCTTCACTCATCAAAGAAGTTAAGATCACAGGTTCTGGAGTTAGACCTCTGGGTTCAAATCCTAACTCCATCACTCACTAAACTGTATAAACTTAGGCAGATTTTTGAAAAGTCCCCAGCCTCTTTATCTGCAGGATGAGGATACTAAAGTACTTACTTGGCTGTTGTTGGGATTAAATAAGAAAACTTATGGAAAGTACTCAGCACTTAGACTGAGTACTTTAAATATGCCAGGGCCTCAAGGACTAATATATGTGTAAATAATGAACTATAATAGAATGTAACAGAAATTAAAATGCTAAACTGCTGACATGAAGGTGGAATTGTGAAAGCAAGAAGTAAAGGTGGTTAATTCCTCAGGGGGTGACAAGCACAGAAAAGGGAAATCAGGAAGGGCTTCCAGGTGACACTGAACAGCATACAAGTCCTCCCAGGAAACAGAGAGTGAGGCTGGTCAGAGGAGGGCCGGGGGCCGTGGAGGCGTGGAGATCCTGAGATCTGGGAGTGCAGCGTGCTCAGGAAGGAGCTCATTCTGGGGTGGGAAGAAACCCGGGTACGTGGGGCAAGAGCTGGCAAGACAAACTGGCACTAGACTGTGGAAAGCCTTATGCACCATAGTGAGCAGGTATTTGAACTTTGTCAATAAGCAGCCAAGAGCCACGGAGGCATTTTAATATATTCAGATATATGATTTAAGAGGATAACTTGATAATTGTGTGGAAGATAGACCAAGAAGCCCTTTAAGGGGCTGCTGTAACGGGAAGAGGCCCGAGATGTAGCCGACTAGCATGCAGAGTGGAGAAGAGAGGCTTAGAACAGTGGTTCTCAAATTGGGGTCTGGGGGGCCCTGGGAGTCCCTAAGCCCTTGCATGGCATCAGTAAGGTAAAAACTACTTTTATAAATACTAAGATGTTGTCTACCTTTTACAATTATTTTCTCACAACATCAGCTATCACAACAGACTGAATGCAGAGGCAGGTATGAAAATCTATGAGACTATTCTATTAAGTGAGACATTAACATTTTATTTATTTATTTATTTTTGGCCGCAGCTTGCAGGATCTTAGTTCCCTGACTAGAGTCTGAATCTGGGCCCTAGGCAGTGAGAGCACCGAGTCCTAACCTCTGGACCACTAAAGAATTCCCAAGTCAGACAACATTAAAGAGATTTGCAGAGATATAAAATAATGCCATTCTCATTCAATTTTTTATATTTTGGAAAATATTCTTTTTTCATAAAAATGTGTATCTATGTTAGTGTTATGGCTGTACCACTATAATTTTAAAAAGTAATTTATCAATGCACATTTAAAAAATCCCTCAGTGTTTTCATACAGTTAAAATGAATCGATATCAGTAGATGAACACAAGCTTTTCAGGATCCTCAATAATTTTTAAGAGGGTAAAAGGATTTTGAGAGCAAAATGTCTACTTTTGGAATGGAAACCAAAGGATTAGAAAACCACTGGATTAGAAAATTTCTAAGTAGACTAAACAGAACTTGGTAATTAATTGGAAGCAGAGGCTAAGAGAAAAGGTTCTTTCAAAAATTAGTTTCAGGGGACTTAGTTGGTGGTGAGAAGATACAGAACAAGTTTAGGAAAGGATACAGAACAAGGAAATGTTCTAGGCAGGATTTCATCAGAAATGACATGAGGGACAACCTACATCTCACAGATCCTCAAGATCTCGGGTCCTGAGGTCTGACCAGCAGAAAATCTTTAAGTAAAGCCGGCAGATATAAACCCTGCAGGAAGGAATGTGAGTCACTGCCACTGGGGACTGAAAGCGAAACATGATTCTAACCTTTAGTCAGAAGGACATTCTACCGTCTGCTCATCTTACTGCCTCGGTCAACAGCATCAAAAACACAGCTATTGAACGTTTGCTATTTGATAGGCACCATGATAAAGACCATACAAGCATCTCATTTAAAGTGAGGAAGTAGAGACTCCAAGAGGTTAAATGACTTTTCCAGGGTCATGTGAATCTATCTGTTGAGAGCAGCATTCAAACCCAGGTTCGTGTGCCTCTGAGTTCTTGGCTCGAAAGCTGTCAGGAACTGCTCACCTGGACCTGCTGCTTTTGTGCATTCAGCATGTTGGGGTCAATAGACAGGGGGCCCAGCACGCCCATCATTAGCTCTTTCTCCATCAGCCAGGGCCGGAGCTGGGATTCTGCAGCCTGGAAGCAGGCCAGCTGACTCGCAGATTCCTCCAGCTGCCTTTGCCGAGCCATTGTCACCTCGGTGGCCCTTTCCCATCGGGAATCTGTAGACAGGAAATGAGAGAATGGATTGCTTTATCCTCATCAGCCACTAGCCTGGTCCCTAATATTCTACAGGAAATGACCCCTGGAGCATTATTTAATTTTTTTAAGTTAAAAATAACCTGCATTTAATTTTAACTAAAGTCACAAACAGTTTTGATTCATGACTATGGTGGTGGTTATATGAAACTACCCATGGGATAAAACTTCAGAGAAGTACATACGTACACAATACATGTAAAATACCTTATGCAACATATATATTATTTTATAACCTGTTTTTAAACTTACTAATTAAGAACAGGACATTTTTCATGCCAATAAGTTTTTCATACCAGTACACATTCACCTGCATCATTTATAGTTCCACAGTAGGAGTATAGCATGTGTGAGTGCGTGTTGGTAGCTCAGTCAGTCCAGCTCTTTGCGACCCCCATGAACTATAGCCCATCAGGCTCCCCTCTCCATGGGATTTTCCAGGCAAGAACACTGGAGTGGGTTGCCATTTTCTTCTCCATGAGTACAGCATAATTTATCTAACTCCTTCATTGAATGTTTAGGTTATTTCTTGTTTTTAATTTTTATCATCAATGCTCTCTTTGTCACAGAAAGATTGTCCATTTGACTTGCCTGAAGAAGCCAAACTTCTGACAACCTTGAGCGGAATCTCTGAATTTTTTTCATGATCAGGTTCATTCTCTAACCCCACCCGCCCTTCTTGCTGGCTTATGACAATTAACAAAAAATAATTCTGGTTTACTGGATGTGCTGAAAGCCTATACTTGCTTGAGGACAAGCAATTTAGTGAATCTGTAACACCCCTGTGATAACATACTGAGCTCCTCTTGCATTTTCTTCCAGTTTTCTGCTTCTTGTGAGTTGGGATATGTTATCAGTAATCCAGCCAGGGCTTCCTTTACATTTTGGACTTTTGGAGAATTCTGTTCCAATTCAGCCAGGAAGGCCTAGGAGAAAGAACATCACACACACCATGAGATTTCTGGACAGGAAACAAAGCTTGGAGTGTAGAAGAAATGATGGAAAGATGGGGCAGCAACTACAGGCTCAACTTCTGATTCTCTCCACGACTTGTTTCATGACTTTAACATACCTAACCTTTCTGCTTGAATTTTTACTTAAAAGGAAAAGCTAGATGGCAAGATCTGAATTCCTTTTATGTAACATACATTAGTAACTACGGGAAAATAACTAATCCCTATAAACTAAAAGTGTCAGGAATTGTTCCTGCTCATGATGATAACGGTGATGCTTATGCAGTTGTAAAAGTTGATATGCTAGGCTCAAAATGAAATATTCAAATTTGGGGAGAAAATTGTTTACCGAATTTTTTACATGGTCTTATTTCTTCCACCATTTTCTCTAGTCCTACATGTCAATCTTAAGAATGAACTGCAATCATGGCAGTTAAGATCCCTTAAATTGTGCTTTGATGGGATGTTTTGGCCACACCATCACATAGAAAATGAGATCCCATTCTCTGAACTGATGCTTCTGAGGAGGGCTACTGTCCTTATTCTCCTTCTGCAAATGGATCTGGTTTTGCTTCTCAATCTGATTTGTACCAACTTCTAATTTCATAGGCAAGAAAATTCTCTGGGAGAATTTAGGCATACTAGGCATTTGAAAATCAAACACCCTGCTCATCATGACGGGGTGGTTTGCCATGTCTCCTTTTCAGGCCCCTGGGCTCAGGCAGGAACACTCGTACATCAGCCCTTTCCTCTTAGTACTGAGATGCAGCTATTGTGAACACGGTACCTTGTTAGACTCAGCCTGGGCTCTCACGGTCTCTGTCTTGGTTGGAGATGAAGAGGCGTCCATGCCTTTCAGGACTTCCTCTTTTGATTCCAGCCACTGCAGCACCGAACTTGCCTCCTTCTGAACTTCTTGCATTCTGCTCAGGACAGCCTGAAGGCTCTCCTGCCGTTCCCGAAGCACGCCCCCAAGTTTCTCATATTTCAGGTTTACATCTGACATGTCACACTGGATTTCCGTCAGATCTAGCATCACAGAAACAGAAATCAGACTGGGAATAGCTCTCAAGTATCCCCACTGGTTCCTCACTAAATTATTCATCAGGATTAAGTATCTCTCCCACTCTTTCTAGTGAACTAGAGATTATCTTCCTGCTAAATCACATAAAAGTTCCTGTTTACAAACAAAAAGCAAAAGAGCTCTCATTAACCTGCTTTCTGATTTTGGCATGACATACTCACATGTATAAATAAAATAATAAAATACTAAGTAAACACAGGAGCAGCGAAAGTAAAGAGAGTGAAGAATTTGAGGCATTCTTCTACTTCTTTTAACTACACAGAAAACTTGGTGGGGAGTCTCAGGGCTAGATTAGACCACCTCTAGTGTAACTTATTTATAATTCAAAGATTTGCATACATTTTCTTCCCAGTCTTTCCCTATTGGTCTTATCTGGTGGTCCGTTTATTTGCTTGTACCTTTATTTCACTGCCTGCCAATCGGTTTAGCCTTTAGCTAGCAACAAAGAGGCATCACGGTTACTTCTCCCCAGATTCTACCCTTACAACCCATCCTAGCAGCAGTCTTTCCACACATATGGAAACATACACAGATGCAGACACGAACACGGTCCTAACACACCCAACAAAGAGGCACTGTTGAAATGGCATTCTCACCTTTGCAGGTGTGGTATCCGTTTACACTGCCTACAGAGCTTCCTACAGAGGGCAGTATGGAACCTGAGCAGAAGGACAGAGAGACAAACAGGGCAAGACAAAACGTGTTAGGAATACATACAGGCACCGAGTTTATTCTTTGGCACTCACTGTAAGCTCAGGTATCAGGAAGTTAACATAGCACAAGACAACAAACTCATGGAAAGAGACAAATCATTTTAGCTGCCAGGCAACAGTGTCACTAGGGGTGATTCAGCTCCTTAGCAGTAATGATTACTAATCCTTTCTAGAGGAAATCCAAATTCCCTTCTTAAATCTCCAATTTGAACTCTTTGGACTCTGCCCTAGTTTTGTGAAGCAAGTATTTAGCAGAGTGACTAAGTCTCAAGACTAATATCTGACATACTTTGGAATGAGGATTTATAATATAGCCAGAAAGGTTCGACTTTAACATCAATGTTTTTCACCATAATAAAAATAAACAGGAAGGACAATTAAGGACATAAAAAGCAGCATTCTTTTAGTAGAGACATAAAAGTGAGCCCTTCTTATGTTGTTGCAAAAGATTCCCTATCTTTTTTTTTCCCCATGACTTTCTGCTCCCCCTCCCCTACCAGAAAACAGGAATTCTAAGTGTCAATAAATCTGGCTCATGAACAGCCCCATAAATTCTGTTTAGGGTCGTTGGTTCTGTTTCTGATTACCACAATTTGACCTATATTCTCTCCAAGTTGATTCCTTACATTTCATGAGTATCCCAAGTAAGTAAAAGCCAGATCATGCAATTACGAAGATTATAAAGAAATGTAAGAACAGGCATGACATAATGTAACATTCCAAGAGCTGACTAAGACTCCCACAGGCACTAATTTCACTGTGGAAAAAGTTATGTGTGAGGTTATATTAAAACACGGTGACTGCAAAATTTTTAAATGTTAAAAGTATTGTATTTTCAATTAAAAAATAGATCAAACACAAAGATCATATTCCACGTCAGTGTGGTGATGGCTAAAAAGAAACTGGACTAGTAATTTGAAGAAGACAGTCTAGACAAGACTGTCACTAACTCAGTACGTGAGCCTTAATCTGCGGACAGACTTCAGTATCTTCTCTGGGATATGAAGATAATCTTGCCAGCTTTCATGGGGTCACAGGTGAGAGGCAGTGAGGCAGTGTATGTGAAAGCACTTTATGAAGCCAAAGAGCTCACAAACGTAAGGAACTAGAACATTCACGGGTTTTCAAAGATGGAAGAGAACTTTAAAAGCACTCGGGGTAGTGAGCCTCACACTGGTTTTCAAAATAACTGAAAAGGTGCTTTAGGGACTCTGTAAATGTTTGGTTTAAGATTTAGCATATATTTCTAAAGTACTTAGAAATGCCAGTAAAACATACACATTCTATCATGGTAAACATCACATTAACCCAGTAGATACAGTCAATTATGCTGCTTTTGGGAGAGAATAAAGGAGCTCCTGCACCTCTGTGCATACATTTAACTGCTTTCTGAGGGTCACTGATGGGAAAAATTGTAGTTCTTCTCTAACTCTTTAAAATATTCAATCTGACTCATGTCCACTCATATTCAAAGAAAGATATCTATAGCACATGTGTATTACATAAAATGACAAAAAGGCTCAAAGCAGGCCCTCATCAGGTAGAACTGTGTAATAACAGAACTCTTAACACTTCATATAGTAAAGTGAACTTTTAAAAACTTCTGCCATCATTTGCAGCTATTTATCTGTGTGAAGTATATTTTTTTGATACAGTGCAACCAAGAAAAAAATGGAGAAATAATCAAATAATGAAGTAGTCATTCAGATATTCTTTCTTTCCTTCACATTTCTATATTTGCTAAGATAACCTCAATATTCATTGATGAACTGGTGGATCTCATAATATATAAATGCTATAAATTCACTTATAAGGGAAACTTATACCACCAAAATATTTTTATTTGTTTTACAGAGCATAGTTCTAGAGGAGATTTAATTTTTAGATAGATGCTAGTAAAAGAATTTGACAATCACTGATCCATTTCAGGAGTCAGAAAGCGTTAGTTCACCAGCAAATCTGTCTCTCCACCTGTTTCTGTATACGAAGTTTTAGTTTTACTGGAACACAGCCACACCCATTCATTTATATATTGTTTATGCCTGCTTCTATGCTACAATGGCAAAGACATGTAGTGTGACAGAGAACATTAGGCCCACAAGCCTAAAATGTTTACAGCCCTTTATAGAAAAAGTTTGCTGGGTGACGTCACAAAAGTCACTGAACTTAGAAGTTTAAGTGTTAGAAAATAAAAGTCACCAATTCCCTGAAATGCTGTCACTTCTAGGTTATTCCAAGACATCTTTAAAACTTTAGGATACAAAAGGAAACTAGCCATTCTTAGGGGGAAAACAGAAAGGAAATTTCACTCTTACTATTTAAGGGACTATGGGAGTGCATTAACACAGTCTGGTAATAAAATCTAGGCGATTTTAGTTAACAACCAGCAAGTGACTGTGAGCTCAGGATGCATTTGTCTGAAAGACTTAATTTGTAGGCAGAGACTATTCATATATCTGGGCACACTCTTTGTATGTACTTTCAATAATTATACCAGTTTCTGGTGTATTGATGCTGATTCCTAAAAACCTAGCCTCTTCTAAGATATGCTTATACCGCTCACCCCAATTTAATGTTAATGAATAGCCACGCTATTCACATATTTAGAAAGGGAAATTCCTCAAGATGGAAAATTCTATTTTAATCCTTCTATGTTCATTTGTCAGTTCTATGTGGGCCACCTAGTCCCTTTACTTTCTCGCACCATGGGAAGAGATTCTGTAAAATGGAGCAATGTTACAAAGCAAAAGGGAAAACAGATCAGGTTGAGGGGGAAGACTGTCTCCTTTGTGAAGCCTCCTTTGTTCTCATATCCAACCTTGATTCTAACAAGGGGTCATCATCAAAGGCCAAAGGAAAGAATGATGTTTATTCAATACTTTTTCAAGAGCCTGCACTCACCGGTCTTGGCTTGAGAATCAGGTGCTGTGATCTCCATGATGAGATTTTCTAAAGAAGTACCTTTACAATTGATTTCCTCTACCAAGGTCCCCTTACTTGTCCAGTCATCTAGGAGACCCTGTTTAAAGAACAAAATAGCAGAATGTAGTATTTGGAGGCTTTCTCCTCTCCTTATGGACACCTGTTCTACATAAACTCCCCAAAGTTTTGATAAGCATTAAGTAAGTACTTTCATTTATTCAGTCATTTCAAGAACTTAGTTTAGCCAGCCAAGGAGAATGATATCCTGGAAGACTCATGACCTTCTCATTCATTCATTCATTTATCAAGCAAAAAAAATTTTTTTTGAGCATTTATTATACACCAGGCATCATGCCAAATGCTGGGGATACAAAATAGGATTATGACACAGTTCCTAAACCAATAGCTCAGATTATCAACTATAATGTGGTAAATGATATTACAGAAATATGGAGAGCCACTAGACTCTAAGCACACAGAAGGAGACACATCTAACTGCCTGAAAGGAGGAAAGCTTGGCATTAAGATAAAGAGTTTGCCAGGTGGACAAAGGGAATACTATGCATGTAAAGAACATAAAGAAAATCGTGTTGGAAGGTACGATGAGGCGCTAGATACTGAGATGTAGAGAAATAGACAGAATCATAGACTACATTTTGCATTTTCAGTTCAGTTCAGTCGCTCAGTCGTGTCCGACTCTTTGCGACCCCATGAATCATAGCACGCCTGGCCTCCCTGTCTATCACCAACTACTGGAGTTCATTCAGACTCACGTCCATCGAGTCGGTGATGCCATCCAGCCATCTCGTCCTCAGTCGTCCCCTTCTCCTCCTGCCCCCAATCCCTCCCAGAATCAGTCTTTTCTAATGAATCAACTCTTTGCATGAAGTGGCCAAAGTACTGGAGTTTCAGCTTCAGCATCATTCCTTCCAAAGAACACCCAGGACTGATCTCCTTGAGGATGGACTGGCTGGATCTCCTTGCAGTCCAAGGGACTCTCAAGAGTCTTCTCCAACACCACAGTTCAAAAGCATCGGCTCTCAGCCTTCTTCACAGTCCAACTCTCACATTCATACATGACCACGGGAAAAACCATAGCCTTGACTAGACGGACCTTAGTCGGCAAAGTAAAGTCTCTGCTTTTGAATATGCTATCTAGGTTGGTCATAACTTTTCTTCCAAGGAGTAAGCGTCTTTTAATTTCATGGCTGCAGTCACTATCTGCAGTGATTTTGGAGCCCAAAAATATAAAGTCTGACACTGTTTCCACTGTTTCCCCATCTATTTCCAGTGAAGTGGTGCATTTTCAGGGGAACTTTATATTGGGTTTGAAGTCAAAGTCTAATCATCACAGAAAGCCATTACAAAACAATGACATCTGCTCTAAGACAGAAGTGTCTGGTAATGTTGTCTCTAAGCCTGCTATAGAAGTAGAATTTTACTCCTTTCCCAGAAAGGATATGATCCTAGGCTTCAACCCCTTCCTCCGCACTGAATTCCTACTTAGTCTGCTTTTGACTTAAAGCTGCAGAGCAGCAGCAGCAAAAACACAGAGCCATGAACATCTGGCAGGCTCCTGCGCCGAACTTCAGACTTAACCTTGTCAGTTCAGACTTTGTCAGTTCTTTCATTAGTCTCTCTTGATTCCAAAGAGCCACAGTTCTCAAACTGCGCACTGACTCAGGATATTTGAAATTTTTGAGGGAAAAACAGTGACATCTGTTGGACAGCATGTGAACAACTACTGTTAAGCTGTTTGGTTCTGACCACTCAGCAAGTGAGGTTTTTTAGTTTTGTTTTTTCTGGCCTTGAGGTGCCATGAAAAATGTCTTGAAACATAAAGGGCACCATGAACCAAGAAATCAGGGAACCTCTGTCCTAGGGAACTCTCCACAGCAAATGCTCCTGGCACCCTCTCTGTGAAAACCATCAAACTCTTCCCTTTCATCTATTCAGGATAAATCCTGTTTTACTAAGAAAATAAGGACAAATGCATGAGAGTTAGGTGGAGGCTGGTTTCAATACAAATAAGAAACATGTTAGAGGGGCAAACAGAGCTGGATGAAAATGAATCGAGATAGCAGAGAAGAGATTCTGCAACAGATGGGAGAAAGGTGGGTACCACCCTTGTCGGTGTCTTCCCACCACTGGCGCTAACTTTCCCTTAATTAGTTATGCAGAAATTCTCTAAATTTTGTGATCACATGTCTGGTCACTTGCTCCCATGTAACTGTCTAATACACGATGAGAGTGTAAGCTTCTCAAGACTGGACTCTGATGACCACCTTTCCTATGACTTACCACCGCATGACAGGCATCCTCCTGAAGAGCTGAAACTTTATAGATATCATTCCCAGCTTTTTCTTTTTAATAGATGTTTTGGTGCTCAGTGCTTGGACAGGGGTAGGCGGAACTCACGTGAAGAGCACGGCGGCACTGCTGTTCTGATACAGATGGACAACTTGGGCTTCTCACACCACTCCCCACCACAGACTGAAATGCGTACATACTAGCTTCCAAACTGCTGTCTAGCCTGACTCCTGGAGATCCTTTTGTTCACCTACCTTCAGGTGTTCGATCTGCTTTTCCAGCTCTTTAGTACTTGTGAAAGTCTCTGCAGGTGGAATATTCCCTTCAGTTTCCTTCAGCCATTTCTGGAAAGTCCTCACCAGCTTCCGGAATTCATCTAATTGCTCTTGGCAAGATGACGCATCTTCCTCTCTGTCAAGGGAGACATTTTGTTACTTGCCAGACGAAGGTTTGTAAAGAAGTCAACTTGAACTAAAACTAGGTTCGTTCTAGGACTCTAGGCACAGTTTCCTAACAGGGCCTTTCCATCTCATAATCTTTTCCATGGCAGCTCTGGCTAAACAACCGCATATAATGTAGGAGAGCATCAAACTGAGGAATCTGTTGCCCTTGTTTGGACATTTCTGGGGAAAGGAGTCTTCAGTCTTACTCGGGGCTAAAGTGAAAGTGAGAAAAACTAACGGGAGCCTGCTATTTAGGTACTGTGAGACAATGGAAAGAATGCAGGCTTTGGATCTCAAGTTCAGCTCTGCTACTTTTTAGGTCTTTGACTCTTTTAAGGCCCAATTCACATGCTAATTCCTTTAGCAAGGAAGATGCCAAAACTGAGGCTCAGAGAAGTTAGGCTAAGCATACCCATGAGTCAAATAACTCAAGGAGAAAGAATTCAATTTTGAAATTAAGTTTTGGAAATGGTCGCATCTGTTAGACTTCAGACCAGAGACCCTGGTTCTTCATATAGCTAAAGGCCCTCTGCGGAGGGAAAGAAAGACAAAGCCTGCTTGGCCTGTGTCCTATCCCCTTCGCCTGCACTAAATAACCTCCTGCTCACAGTGGTGATCTGAGCAACTGCCTTCCTCTAGTCACTAAGGCAGTCCTCTGCCAAATCGAGATATTTATAGCTAAACCAAGAAAAGTCTTATCAAACTTTTAAGTCCACATGAGGCTTTCTGAGGAGGGAATTACAGCTTTTCAACAGTGAGCCAATACCCTGAAATCAGCCACCTTTGTCATACACTCCCGTCTGCCTTCAAAGAAGAATCCAGAAACTCCTCCATTATAGCAACTGAAATGTGGTCAAAGCCAGCAATGTGAGTGCCAAATAACCTCTAATTACGTCTGCAAATTCTCTTCCATTTTTTCTCATTATTTCTAATCCTACCACAATCCTTCTTGCTGTCTCAGATTTGTTCTGTTTGGTCCATGTGACTTGGGCTTTCCCTTGTACAGAGGGGGAAGTGAGCCCCATTACTGAGAAGGAACTCACTATTTACTAACAGAGAAACCACTAAGTATTACATAGACTAGTAGCTTTGTCTCAAAGAGGCATTTTCTAATCCCTTACAGCTCAGTATCAGAATTTTGATGCTGTCTTTTCTGGTGAAGGAGAAGTCATTTCATTCAACGGCAAGAACAAATCAGCTCCATGACACTGACGCACATATGGAAACTCGCCTTTCTTTAATTGTCTTCTGTAGCTCTGTGAAGTCCTTTTTGAGGTACTGCACCCTGTCTTGGTGCTGGGACAGGTCCAGAGCAAAGCCACAGGAGCTCATGTCAGTGACTAGGTGCTCAAGAGTATCCAGATTCTCCTGCTGGTCTTCCATTTCCAAATTGAGCTCCTGCCAAGCAAACAAGGAAATGTATTCAGTCCTCTGATCTTTATAAATACTTAAGACTCTAAAAGAATGAAAGGTATCTAGATTAAAGCGGGGAAACGTTCTCTCTAATCTGTAGAAAAAGAGGGAACAAGGACTTTCCTGGTGGTCCAGTGGCCAGGAATCACTTGCCAATGCAGAAGGCATGGGTTTGATTCCTGATTTGGGAAGATTCCACATGCCCAAGGGCAACGAAGGCCATGTGCCACAGCTGCTGAGCCTGTGCTCTAGAGCCCAGGAGCTGCAGCTACTGAGCCCGCGCACCCTCGGGTCCATGCTCTCAACAAGAGAAGCTCCCACAGTGAGGAATCCATGCGCTGCAACTAGAGAGTGGCCCTCACTCGCTGCAACTAGAGAAAGCCCACACCACAGTGAAGCCCTAGGACAGTCAAAGATAAACACACAGGAAACAAAAAAGGGAGGAGCAAGGATTGAGCATGTTCACTGTGCTGCTTAGTACATCAAAACATAAAATATGTAAGATTTCTCCAATCCACTTGAGAGTGGCTGGAAATTAGAAAGTAGCCTCGTCTCCTTTAAACAAATCTTTGAAGAATCCAGAGGCAGCATGACAGAATAAAAAGAATATAAGTTTCTGGTGTACAAAAGATGTGAAATTCAATCATGGCTTTGTCACTTAACTAGTCTATGATCTTAAGCTATTAAACGTCTCTAAGCTTTCATAGTCTGTCTGTTCTTTAAAACAGGCAAATAAACTTTTTACTGTTATTTAACACCATATTGAAGATATTGGCCAATGCAATTGGGTAAGAAAAAACATTTTGTGGCATGATAATTTGAAAAGAAGAGATAAAACTATATTTGCAGATTACATGAAAGTATATTTGCAAAATCTCAGAGAATCAACGATATAATCAGATTGAAAAGTGAAGTAATCCAAGAAGGGAGAAGAGTATCAACTCAACATATTAAAATCAAGAATAACACAATAGCAGCATAAAAGGTACAATTTTAGGAATCAACTAATAAGAAACGTACAGAAGCTTTACAACTAAAACTTTAAAACATGTCTGAACGACATGAAAGCAGGCCTGTAAACATGCAAGAACGTCCATGAAGATGTGTGTAAGTGTGTACGTGTGCACATACATGTTGTGAATAAGTGAAGTGACCCAAATAAAACGTGACCAATATTTTTCTCTAAGGCTGATAAAGTTGATTCAAGTGTTCACATGGAAAAATAAATGTACAATTATAGCTATGAAAAATCCTAAAAAAGCAAAAATGGGGGAGATTAGCCTTACCAGATAGTAAAACACACCATAAATCCTCTAGAATGTTAACAGAAAGACCAGTGAAACAGAATAGAAAATCAAGAAACAGACTTGAATACGTATGACATTTTATATATGATAAAGACAGATTCTCAAATCACTGGGATAAATACAGATTTTTTAAATAAATGACACTGGGGACAACTAGATAGAACTTTGGGAAAACATAAACTTGAATTCATACTTCATATATACTTCAGAATAAACTTGAATTATTAAAGTATTAGAATTTTAAAAAGAGAGGAGAAAAAAAGAAACTGTGTAGGTAGAGTTCATCATAACCTGAATATGGCAAAAGGCTTTCAAACTATGGCTTAAAATACATCTTCAGTGAAAGAGTGATACCTCTAGCATCAAACCATACTCCAGAGTTACTACAACTATACTACAAAGCCATCAAAACAGTATGGTCCTGGAGCACACACACAAAGAAGACATATACATCAACGGAACACTATAGAAAGCCCAGAATATAAATGGATAAAGAAGATGTGATACACACACACACACACACACACACACACACACACACACACACAGAGGAATATTACTCAGCCATAAAAAGCATGAAATCTTGCCATTTGTGACAACATGGGTATATCTAGAGTGTATGATGCTAAAGGAAATAAAGCAGACAGAGAAAGACAAATACTGCTGATCTCACTTATATGTGAAATCTCAAAAACCAAACAAGGGAACAAACAAAAATGAAATCAGATTCATAAATATAGAGAACAGATGCTTGTTAGAGGGAAGAAGGGTGGGAAAATGGCAGAAACAGATGAAGAGAATTAAGAGGAGTAAACTTCTAGTAATAAAATGAATTTAAATCACAGGGATATAACATATAGCATAAGGAATATGGTCAATAACACTGTAATAACTCTGAGTGGGGACAGATGTTTACTAACCCTATCATGGTAATCATTTCATACTGTATTGAAATGCTGAGCCAACTATGTTGAACACCTGAAACTAACATAATATCATATGTCAACTATATTATTTCAATTAAAAAAAAAGATAAAATCTACTGTAAAAATTTAACAAAAAATTTTACATGACCAAAAAACATCCTAAGGAAAGACAAAAAACAAACTGTGAGAAACTATGGCACAAATGAACTTACCTACAAAACAGAAAAGACTCACGGACACAGAGAACAGACTTGTGGTTGCCAAGGGGAAGAGGGGTGGGGGAGGGAAGGACTGGGAGCCTGGGATCAGCAGATGCAAACTAGCACATGGGGATGGATAAACAATAAGGTCCTACTGTACAGCGCAGGGAACTATGTTCAGTATCCTGTGATAAACCACAGCAATCCGCTCCAGGACTACTGCCTGGAAAATCCCACGGACAGAGGAGCCTGGTAGGCTACATGTAGTCCATGGGGTCACAAAGAGTCGGACACGACTGAGCAACTTCACCCACTGAAAGGACCCAGGAGCAATTGCATCCTAGTGGCTCATGCAGTATCTGGATTTTGATGTCTAAATATAATTCTCCAGTAAAAATAGGCTTCCTTGGAGAAATAGGTGATTTCATGGGACTGGGAAATTACAAGGTAACCATGACACAGTGTGCCGAAAGTAAGATAGTACTAATACACTGGTAGGGACACGTCAAAAAGACACCAGGAGACAGCCTAAAGGGGCCCTCATTGACCAAAAACGGGAAATTGCTTGAATATAAAAAAGAACAATAAAGACAATGAATATGCGACCCCACAGTGACACTCTTTTATACATTTATAAAGAGAAAGAAAACAGCAACTGGTAGACAGAGATGAAAAGTATGCAAGTGTTTATTGTCTATTCCTTTCACTTTTCTAGAAGCTGAAAAACTTTCAAAACAAAAAGCAAGACGTGAGGAGAGCAAACCAAACCAAACAATGAGCTCACAGTACAGTATGGAAAAGGTTACATAGCTGGATAAACCCCAGGTAGTGATGTGGGCACAGAGCAGCGCTAAGGTACTACAGGTGGGAAGGTGGGCAGCTGCAGCCACTCTGGAGCTCAAGTTAGCCAGTACTTGATCAAATTAACTGCAGGCATAGACTGTGATCCAGCAATTCTACTCCCAGATACACATCTGTATCTGTGGAAGGCAGTATTTTCAGCTCTGCCTACTAGGTGTATGGTAGGATTACAATTCTCTACCCACCTTGAAAGTCAGGTATGATCATGTGAAACTTGCTTTGACTAATAAAATGCAACTGGATATGGTATGTGCTCTTCCCCTTGCAGTAGGGATCATGAAAACATATGTCAGGATGAAGTCTCTATCAACTTGAAAGACTGAGTGATTATGGTGAGCTAAGTATCCCTGCTGATCTGGGCTGAACACATGCTATGAGTGAAAAATAAAGCTAGGCTGTGTTTTTTAAAAATGAACACACAATATCAAGTTTACAGGATGGCTGTGAGAATTCTTTTAGACAATGCAGGTCAAGTTTCCAGTATACCGACTAACGTATTATGTACTCAGTAAACATTTGTTGTTCCTTGCCCTTCCTTCCCCTTTATTCCACCAATCTGGCAGATAAAGCCTCACCTGGATCTGTTGGAAGAAATGTGCAATATCCTGATCTGGCTGATTCCCAGAGGCCAGCAGCCGACTTTTGTTTTCCATGAATTGCTGCAGCTTCTCAGAGAGATGTTCAAACATCTCTGCCTGGGGCAGAAGTTTCTTTAGGGAGCTCTCCTTTTCTTGCTGCTGTAGGCAGAGCTGTTCGAAGCGCTGGCTCACCTCAGCCAGTTTGCCCTGCAGCACAGCGGCCGTGGTGCTGTCTGCTGTCTCCATGAATCGGGTCACCATATCACGGGTGGCCTCCAGCTGCTCTTCTGCCGGGCAATGTCCTGCTTCAATTTCTGTCATCAAGAGCATATCTGTCAGCTCCTGGCTCACTTATTCTGGGACACCTGAGCCACAGACTAATAACCTTCTAGTAACTACATGCTCACCTCCTCAAGGAGGCTTGAAAGATTGCAACTGAACCTTCAGAACATCATTGATACTCTTTCTTCTCCACCCCAGGCCACCAATGACTTTGCTCTTACCACTCTCCCTCAGCTGAGCGGACATACCTTTACCCTGATCAGTCGTCATCTCTAAGTCTATTAGAATATTCATGGAAATACATTCTTTTCCTGATACTTTTCCAAAATGATGTCACTATGGTAGGTGGCAAATATATCCTCTATGCTAACTCCTGGGGCACAAGTCTCACCATGTTAGTGGCCAGGGCTTCTTGGATGACTCCTGATGACAGCGACACTACCTGCTCCTCTTCCAGGTTATTTTCAACTTCTCTGATGGACTGCAACAAGCTGTCCAGGCTCTCCTGAACACTCTGAGACTGGGCAATTGCCTTCTGCAGCAGAGCAGAGCGCTCCGCCAGGCTGCTGGAGAGGTGTTGGAAATGGCTGAGTATGGAATCTGGAAAATCAAGGCCATGACAAGAAAAAGTAGAGACAATTTTTCTGTTTTCTGCACTTTAAAAAAAATGTATTTAAATTAT
Source organism: Madoqua kirkii (assembly GCA_006408675.1). Classification (NCBI taxonomy): domain Eukaryota; kingdom Metazoa; phylum Chordata; class Mammalia; order Artiodactyla; family Bovidae; genus Madoqua; species Madoqua kirkii. The sequence continues at coordinate 44,621 of SJYC01114337.1, read as the reverse complement.
ACATGTTAGTTATTATAACAATGGACATCAAGGCAAACAGAATAAGCTTAAATACAGAATAAGCTTAAATACTATTTGAGCCAAACTCAATAAGCATTGTATATTTAGCACCTACCAAGTGCCAAAAATTGTGCTTCAGTGCTGAGGACTGAAGATTCTTATGATAAAGTCCTGCCTTCCACAAACCTTAAAACTCGAAAAGAGAGCGTAGGTAGAAGGCATATCAATTAACCATAAAAATAAAATCACAAGTGCTACATTGGTACTAGGAGTACTTGCTCACAGTACAGTATGGAAAAGGTTACATAGCTGGATAAACCCCAGGTAGTGATGTGGGCACAGAGCAGCGCTAAGGTACTACAGGTGGGAAGGTGGGCAGCTGCAGCCACTCTGGAGCTCAAGTTAGCCAGTACTTGATCAAATTAAGTGCAGGCATAGACTGTGATCCAGCAATTCTACTCCCAGATACACATCTGTATCTGTGGAAGGCAGTATTTTCAGCTCTGCCTACTAGGTGTATGGTAGGATTACAATTCTCTACCCACCTTGAAAGTCAGGTATGATCATGTGAAACTTGCTTTGACTAATAAAATGCAACTGGATATGGTATGTGCTCTTCCCCTTGCAGTAGGGATCATGAAAACATATGTCAGGATGAAGTCTCTATCAACTTGAAAGACTGAGTGATTATGGTGAGCTAAGTATCCCTGCTGATCTGGGCTGAACACATGCTATGAGTGAAAAATAAAGCTAGGCTGTGTTTTTTAAAAATGAACACACAATATCAAGTTTACAGGATGGCTGTGAGAATTCTTTTAGACAATGCAGGTCAAGTTTCCAGTATACCGACTAACGTATTATGTACTCAGTAAACATTTGTTGTTCCTTGCCCTTCCTTCCCCTTTATTCCACCAATCTGGCAGATAAAGCCTCACCTGGATCTGTTGGAAGAAATGTGCAATATCCTGATCTGGCTGATTCCCAGAGGCCAGCAGCCGACTTTTGTTTTCCATGAATTGCTGCAGCTTCTCAGAGAGATGTTCAAACATCTCTGCCTGGGGCAGAAGTTTCTTTAGGGAGCTCTCCTTTTCTTGCTGCTGTAGGCAGAGCTGTTCGAAGCGCTGGCTCACCTCAGCCAGTTTGCCCTGCAGCACAGCGGCCGTGGTGCTGTCTGCTGTCTCCATGAATCGGGTCACCATATCACGGGTGGCCTCCAAGCTGCTCTTCTGCCGGGCAATGTCCTGCTTCAATTTCTGTCATCAAGAGCATATCTGTCAGCTCCTGGCTCACTTATTCTGGGACACCTGAGCCACAGACTAATAACCTTCTAGTAACTACATGCTCACCTCCTCAAGGAGGCTTGAAAGATTGCAACTGAACCTTCAGAACATCATTGATACTCTTTCTTCTCCACCCCAGGCCACCAATGACTTTGCTCTTACCACTCTCCCTCAGCTGAGCGGACATACCTTTACCCTGATCAGTCGTCATCTCTAAGTCTATTAGAATATTCATGGAAATACATCCTTTTCCTGATACTTTTCCAAAATGATGTCACTATGGTAGGTGGCAAATATATCCTCTATGCTAACTCCTGGGGCACAAGTCTCACCATGTTAGTGGCCAGGGCTTCTTGGATGACTCCTGATGACAGCGACACTACCTGCTCCTCTTCCAGGTTATTTTCAACTTCTCTGATGGACTGCAACAAGCTGTCCAGGCTCTCCTGAACACTCTGAGACTGGGCAATTGCCTTCTGCAGCAGAGCAGAGCGCTCCGCCAGGCTGCTGGAGAGGTGTTGGAAATGGCTGAGTATGGAATCTGGAAAATCAAGGCCATGACAAGAAAAAGTAGAGACAATTTTTCTGTTTTCTGCACTTTAAAAAAAATGTATTTAAATTATACATGTTAGTTATTATAACAATGGACATCAAGGCAAACAGAATAAGCTTAAATACAGAATAAGCTTAAATACTATTTGAGCCAAACTCAATAAGCATTGTATATTTAGCACCTACCAAGTGCCAAAAATTGTGCTTCAGTGCTGAGGACTGAAGATTCTTATGATAAAGTCCTGCCTTCCACAAACCTTAAAACTCGAAAAGAGAGCGTAGGTAGAAGGCATATCAATTAACCATAAAAATAAAATCACAAGTGCTACATTGGTACTAGGAGTACTGTACTAGAGAAGCCAGAAGGAAAAGTTATTTCTTATCTTTTACTTCTTAGGGGTGGGGGTGGGGGTGGGGGTGGGTGTCAGGAGTTTACCAAGGAAGCAGCTTCCTGGTTACATCTAGAAGCAGGAGCAAGATTTCACCATGCACAATAAGCACTTGATAAATGTTAGCAGCTAAGAAACAGGACAAACTTCAGGGGGAAAGCAATGAGGAAATGACGAGCTCATTTGGGAAAGGAAGGAAGCCGGGTGTGGGAGGAAGGCGAGTGTCTGCGGAACAAGGGTTGAAGCCAGGCCACGAAGGCCTCCTATGGTGTGAGACTCAGATTCATTAGGGGCTAGGGCTTTGTGCTTGGTCTGCAGCTCCTCGCCAGCAGCACCGATGCTTGTACACCACCGTGTGAGATATCACAGAAGAGAGGGACACACTTGGAGGTAGGGGAGCACTCTGGCCACTGCCGTTTCATACCTGTAGTTTCTTGAACATGCTTGCGGTCTGGGGCTGGCTCCCCTTCAATTTCCATGAGGTCGTGAGCTACTTTTTGGAGTTTTTCTACAGGTACTTGATGCTCAGCAGTTCCTCCTGCAACTGCTGCTTGTCCATGAAAAAGGACAAAAGAAAACTATTACAGTGAAGTAATCAAAGCTGGTTTCTAGGGATCGAGAGCTACTGGGCAGCTCTGTAGAATAATTCTGTTTATTCATGGCAATAGACATCAGAATATAGTGTTCAGGAATCAGATCTTGTCCAAGGCATCCCGATCCCTGCCTTTTACCTCTGGAAGCACTTGCTTTGCTCTGAGGGCACTCTGAGCTGTGTGTAACAAGAGCCCGTGCCCTGGCTCACCTTTGTGGTTGCAAACTGCTGTTGCAGGACCCCAGGGTCAGAGGCAACTGTATCTGAGAGGAGCTTCTTCACACTGGCCTCGCAAGCTTTCATCCAGGCCTGCAGGCTGTCGGCGCTGCTCTGAAACTGCTGATACTGGCCTAGCAGCGTGTTCAGGTGAGTGCCCAGGCGTGTACACTGTGCCAGAGAAAGAAGGGAAAGCAGACCAAAGCAGGTCAGGCCAGAGGCAGCAGCCTCCCAGGCGAGTCCAAAGAGGCCTGACTGTGCTCCAGGGACCTGACTGTGACTGCAGGCAAGGGTAGGTGAGCCTCCCAGGTAGACGGGAGCAACCATTTTCTACAAGTGGGTCCTGATCGTTTGATCCATACTATCCACCCCAACTTTACTATATAAAGGGGAAGACTCAGTGAGCTGTATGACAGGCTACCGATGAAATACACATCAAGCTGCAAGCAAAGGTGGGAATCAAAGGTACAAAACATTTTCCCTTTGGGAGCGTTAAAGATGTTGGCAAAAACATAAGACTGGTAAAAAGAACTAAGTGGATTCTGTATCTTAGGAGCTAAAGGAAGTTCTTTGATAGGGAGGATGATTAAGGAAGATTTACCCTAAATGTTCTGTCCAGGAATGAAGACTATATATTTGGTTTAAGTTTCCCTGTGCTCTGTCTTTTGGGAGTCCATGCCTGCTGGTCAAGATACAGGGAGGTGATCACTCCCACCCCTAGACAGTGCTCAGGTCGAGCGTAAGCCCCTGGGCCTCTGCATTTTTCCCCCCCAGAGGCTCATAAAGACATTCTGCAAGTCCACTTGCTCACTGTGTCCTGAGGTTCTTACTGTAAGCCCAAGAAACCACCCACGGCTGTGTGAGGGCTGCCAGGACTGCTGCACCGGGGGCCACCAGATGCCTTGCCCATACCTCTGCATGGAGAGCGCTGTATCTTTCTGTCGCGTCTTTCAGCTTGGCCTTCACTAAGGTTCCAGTTGCTGATGCTTCCCTGCCATCATCGAGGCTGTTTCCTGTGTCCAAGACCTTCTGCCCTGAGATAGTCACAAATCGCAGGTCTCCTTTGTGGGAAATGACATCCTCCGAGAAGCTCCCCTGCCGCTTCAGCAGGGCGGGAAGGGCCTCGGGGCTGCTGCCTCCCTGATGCATGCTCTTCAGCTCTTTCTCAGATCGTTCCAGCCAGTTCTCAAACTCTCGATGGTCCTGCAAAAACTTCTGCAGCTCGTCCCGCAGTGTCTGCACCTGCTTCAGTTCTGCCTCCGACTGGGCCAGGGAAGTCGCATACTGCTCCTTCAGCTCTCCAAGCTTCTCTTGCAGCAGCTGTTGTTCCTCGGGTGTGAGGCTGTGGCCGTGCTGGTCCAGGAAGGCCTGGGCTGACTGCGTAGCCAGGATGAAATTCTGCTGCTGAGACAGCAATTCTTGGTGATGAGCCTGGCAAAAAAAATCCCCCCAAACAAAGGACTATCAGTAGGGATACCACAATGACTTGGTTATGTCTACAGCAGGAAGTAGGGAGAGATCTCAATAGGCCACTTTTCCAGCTGCTCAGATATCACCAATCTCTGAATTGCTAGGTACCATGCCATATGCTAATCCCAGGTGAACTGATTTACATAGGATCTGACAGCTATCACGTGTTATCTCATCTGACTTGCGCCACCATCTGCGGTGCAGGTGGACTGTTTAATTCCCGCATCAAAGAGGGGATGAGTGAACGCCCAAAAGGTGCTGTATGTCTTAACAGAGGCCATGTCAAGAATTACGGGACAAACTGTGACTAGAACTGGGTCTCTTCACTAAACTACCCCCGGTCAAAGAGACGGTACAAGTGGCCAACTAAAGCTGCCCACACTGATGGAAGGAGCGGACAATCTTCACAAGCCATACATGTGGCAGCATAAAGTAGGCCATCCACAAATGCTGAGCTGTGAAACAGCCCACTCATATGTCCTTGAAGAGTGTTCCTACTAGAAAATATCTTGGGAAACTAGTTTTCCAGATAAACAATTTGCATATTAGTAAGAATAAACTGTATTTCTGCATAGTACAGATAGTACAGGTAGTCTGCACTTTGTGTGTGCTATGTGTATGTGCGGACATGTGGACCTTTTTTCTATTTAAAAAAGGGAACGTAAGTTCTTTGAGGACAGTTGTGGTTGCTTTGTTTTGTTCCTAAAATGTTCTTCCCGAGGCTAACAGAAGACAGTAGGTGCTTAGGAAGTGTTCTTGACTATCTGTACTGTGAATGCTACTCCCTAGAGAAGGACAATGGCAACCCGATAGCTTCAGCTTCTGATGCCATCTCAGGGAAGCTGGGGTAACACATGTATCTGGCTGAAAGAGAAGGAGGGGGCAGCACTACAGCTCGTCTGTGTACTGCAAGATGTCCCCATGCGCATCCACCCAAGGTAAGGTGGCTCTCTTCCCAGCTAGGATGGAGCTGCCAGCAAGCAGTATCAGGAAGCCCCTGTGACAGCAGGACCATTTCTGCTCTGTGCTAAGACTGCCATGGCTTGAGGGTACACACGACAGTGGATCTGCCAAGCACAGGAAGTAGCTTGCAAGAGGCAGAAATGCTATGAATACAAAATAAGGCAGTGGCCCACACAGGCTGTTCAACAGAAGCATTCCAGCTAAGCCAATTTTATTTGCTATAAAGGTGTCACTACTAACATACGGGACCCATGTGTTTTCAAAGTTCCCTAAATATATCATAGTCTTTTGGTCCTGCACTACAATACGCCTGCACATGCCAGTTAATATCGTGGAGATGATGGGTCTGGCTGGTTTACTGGTTTATCTCCAATGCTGTCATACAGCGGGCTCTTGATAATTGCTAAATGAATAAATGAGTAGAGGAAAGGAAGAAATGATTTCTTGAGAGCATCAGGGAACCATTAAAAGAGTTAAGCAGAAAGACAACATTTAAGAAAGCTCACTTAGTAGTGTGGGAATGGACTTGAGGGTAAAAGTCAAGAGGCAAGGAAACCAATAGAAGCTATGTAACACAAGGGAAAGCTGTGTTCTGAACTGCAATAATACCTCAACAGAGATAAAAAATGTGATGTCTTTGAGAGATGTAAGAAGCACGGGATTTGATGACTGATTCAAAGTGGGAGAGGGAGGGAGGGGAAGGAATCTAGGGTGATGTTTTAGTCTAGGCAAGTGAGTGGGAATTTACGAAGAACATGTTCATTGGGGGAGAGGTGCTTTAGAAGACAGGAGGTCCATTTCTCAGGTTGAGGTGCTTGTGGTTCCAAGCTACAAACAGAGAGAAGGATGTATACACTCAGGACAGGCATTCGGGCTGAAGACAAATAAATACATGGAGATCACTAGTACAAACAGGAAGTGAAGTGTCATGGGTGGATGAGATTACCTAAGGAAAGTATATTCTAAATGATTAAGATGAGACTACAACTTGGAAGCGCATCACGGTGTTTCAGAAGCTGGCCAGAGGAGAGGGAAGAGAATCACCAGGGAAGACAGTGCCATGGAAACAAGGGGGAAACTATTTCCAGGGGAGTGGTCAAGGGTGTTAAGGCTGCTGAGAAATCAGAGATATTAACTGAGAAGTTCTCACTGGATTTAGGGCAGGAGGTTATGGTGACTTGCCGAGGGCAGGAGAGATTCACCCAGCATTGTGAGAACAAGCTAACATGCTCACCTTCAACTTCTCACACTGCTTGTCCAGCTTCTCTGGGGCTTCATTCAGCCCAGTGTGACCATCAGTGGTATCCAAGGCTCCTTTCTCCAGGTTGCCTGAGAGTTGCTCCACCTGTCCTTCCGATGATCTCACTGAGGTCACCCAGTCCAAGAGAGCATCGATCTCCTCCTGTTCTCTGCCAGTTCCTTTGCTGCTTTACTCTGAAAGCCACAGGGGGAGTCTACTGAGAAGGCCTTAAATACTCAGCTACCATATAACCAAAGGTTAAGTAAAGGGAAAGATGTTTAGGTTAAAAAAAAAAAAAAGGAAGAGAGAGAGAAACTCTAAGGCTGGGTATAAATAGTCTTTGCACCCACAAAGAAAAACAAGCATCTTCTAACTCTGTTGAAAAATAATCATTTAAAATGATCCTTAAATTTGATCTATAGCTCATCACTTTTAACAAAGGATTTGAATCCCAGGATTTGAAAAGGCTTTATTAAGTGGTGATTTTGTCCTGGCAACCCTCCAGGTTTTAACAGAATCTTTGCTAGGTATGCAGAAGTTACACACTAGCTTGGTAGGATAAAAAATAGCACAATTACACTCAATTACCTGGCTGCTCGTCCTTAAAGAAATACTAGACCATTCCCATCCGTTCCTCTGCCAAGCAGAGCACTTAATTCTGAAACTTGCCTCTCAAATTCTATTTTCTGAATCTTCAAATATTTTATTAATAAAACAGGTTATGTTAAGTGATATGTACATGTATTTCAGAAATCATCTTCAGGTAATGCACTTCTCTTTTCCACATTCTATACCACCCTCATTAGTATACAAGTTCACAGCCAGACAAGGAACTCTAATTCAATTAGCCATGCTAAGCGGGGTGCAGAAGACCATGAGACTTCACCTTCTTTGAAGTTTATCCCAGTGCCATGATTTCCCCCTGAAACTGTAATGGCAGTTTGAGGAGAACTGGAGGCCCATTAAGACTGCCCAGGTGTCTTCATTAGCACCCTTGGATCACTAGTCTAGATTCATGTTTAAAATATACCCTGTGCTTTTTCCCCAAAGATGATGATGATGGTGACGGTGATTTGGAATATGAACTTTCTATCAACTATTCTGGACTTAAAGTCCTTCAGAATGTTTCTTATAAAAATAAATATCAACTTGCAGATCAGCTCCTGAATGAGCCCTTTCCTCAATTCCATGCTCTCTGGAAGGCTATCAGCTTTTATTTGTGCAGGTACCATTTTTTTTTTGAGAAATACCAAGCCTCATAGCAGTCTGGTTACCTTTTCAGTCTCCTGCTGTAAGGCTGAGGTCACCACTTCCTCCAGCTCCTTCTGGGCCAGCTTTGTCCTTTCCTGGAGAGCTTCATACTGCTCCTTGGCCTGATGAAGTTTCTCCCGGAGAGCTGTCAACTCATCGGGACTCAGTTTAGTCTGGTTCTCTTCCAGGAACCCTTCAGTGTCTTTGACAACACTGGCAAATGAGGTGGCATGATTCTGAATGTCATCCTGTAAATCCTTAACACACGAAAACAGGAGAGCAGAGGCTTCACCTTTAGTACTTCTAAGACCTCTCAAAGCATGAAGATGGAATGACTAGAATGACATTATCTGCAATGGACATATGTCCCTGACTGTAACTTGCTCAGGTTTATGCCTAAACCAATGCAGATAATAAAATTTTAAATGCTTTTTAATTAAGAAGTTTCTAAAAATATTTAATTTTTTTAAGAAAAATTTAAATTTCTAAGAAGTTATTTAGTGACGATATAAAAGGAAAATGCCCACAAATACGATTTTTGTTTTGCAATGACTTATCCTCAAAGAGATCATTCTTCTGTAAAGCAGAGCTGACAATGGGACTCTAACAGTGTTGAGACCTGGCTGGTTCTTCGTAACTCTCTTGGTTATCACTCCTGAACCCTCAAGTAGCCTACAAGACCCAGCACGATCTGGGTCCTGCCTCCTCCTCAGGCTTATCGTTCACTAATCTTTCTTGTTCTTTGCAGTACAGTCAAACTAGCTTTTTTCCAATTCTTAAGAACTGTGCTTGATCGCAATTCCACCTTCAGACTGATGCACAGGCCCCTGTCTGGCGTGTCTTCTTCCTCCTCCCACCCCTTCATGCATCAACCGCTATGTATCCTTCGATTCTCAGTTTAAGTGATACTTCTTTAAAGGAATCTTCTGAAATGTAAGTCGAGATTGGGTCGTTATATGTTCTTATGTAACATTTCCTTTATAGATATAATAGTGAATACCTTATATGCTCATTTTCGTGATTATCTGTGTAAAGTCTGTCTCTTCCACGACACTGCAAGCTTCATGAGAGCAGGGATATTTAACCATTATGTTGCTGGCACTAGGCACTGGGCCTGGCACACACCAAGCCTTTCTAACCACTTGCTGAAGGAATGAAAAAAGTGAGTCAACTCTTACTGACCTTCAGGTCGCTTTGGTTCTTCTGCAGAGCAGAGAGATCCTGCTGGGTGGCTCTGCCTTGATGGCCAGCCAGTGCTCTTTCCGCCTGTCCCACCCAGCTGCAGAGATCCTCCAGTTTCTGGTGACAGGTATTTTGTTGTTTCTGCAGGGTCTAATTAAAATGCAAAGGGGCCAAGAGATAATTAATGATTCTCATTTTATAAATATAAGATAACTCCCTGAAATGTAAAACAGGAAGGTTATATCACAAGGATGGAAAAGTTGGTGGGAGACTAGAGCAGGAAAAGGCACAGAAATCATATTCAGAAAGTTCCCCTCATTTGGACAGTCTATTGGTCTAGATCTATGGCCTGAATTACAATTAGGAGTGATTTCAGGTGAGAATGCTCTGAGGTTTTGGTTTGGAAATTCCTTTGCCAGACTGCTTATTATCCATGGGAATGGAGAAGAGAGAGCCTAGATGCTTAAAATCCATAGATGATACTGGGTATGATAATAAATGACAGGTTCCGATCACTTCCACAGGAACTGGATGATATACTACATATAAAGCCATAATATGGAAAATTAGGAGGACTGGACTAGGAGGAAAAATCAAGAAACTGGATAATTTATAAGCTAATTGAGCTTCTTAATAATTAATCTGACTTTACATAAATCAAATGTCTCACAAACGCAGACACCCATTAAATGGAATGATTACTTGCCAGGCGTGAGAGGCTTGGCTATTTTGAGAAGGGAAGTGCCCAAGAATAGCAATGGGCTCTGTCCTTCAGGTGTCTACACCAATAGCAAGAGAAAAGCCGGCCCGAGGGGAGCAGGGATCTGCTTCTGTGCCTGATCCTTTTCCAGACCTCTCAGCCACATGATGCTGAAGCACCTGACTGAGCAATTGAGCATGATGTGTTCTCCTGATCAACCTTCTAAGACCATTTTTCCACCAGTTTCTACCTTCTGATGGCATTTTGAGTCACCTGCACTTACAAACAGGTGCCCAAATTGGCCCTCTCTCCCCCACTTTAGGACAAATAGAAAGGATCTGGAAGAGAACTCCTAAGAGCTCTTCAGCTGTGAAACGGGATCTTCATGGGTTAGGATGGGTGCAGACTGAATCTGAAAAAAGCAAAGCAAACAAGTTAACACATAGACAAACACATGCATTCAGGGTAAATGTAGAGAGAAGTAGAGCATTTCTGACAATAATAAGGTTAATAAATGTCGTGGAATTAATTACACGCTTAAAGAGAATGTTCACATGCAACTGGACCATCTTCTGGAGCTCAGGGGCCCACCCTGGATGTGGGCTGTATCTTAAGGTGGCCCAGGCCTTTGCTCTTACATTAATTATCCATAAGCTACACCAAGCTGTATAAAATCCAAGTGAGGACACTGCAAATTTCCAGATTTAGAAGGTAACCTATCATATTTCATTACTATCTAACTTCAATTTTAATATAGTTGAAACAACTAAGCAGTAACAGGGGACATACAGACTTCACTAAATATCCTTTAAGCCTGACTCAAAAGCTCAATTCTACTATGCACAATATTTAATAAAAGAGACACTGAGACAGTTTTACTGGCGATAACAATTCTAATACTATCTTGCTGAATTTCAATTTATTATTCATACAGAAGAATGGCGTACGTATCATTCTTGGTATTCTAAGGTTATGAGGTTACCATGCAATTATGTTGAGTTCTACAAGAAGAGGGTTGTGATAGAAGGTGGTGGGGTGAGCAGTCTCCTGGCTGCCTGCAAAGCTTACCGGTGGAATTCTACACAGTTTTCCACAACTGAGTAAGCACTAGACCAACAGTGTGAAGAAAGGTGCCAAAAAATAATTTTCAAAGGTGCTAAAGAATTAATATGATTCTGATAAAAATCTTGTTTGTCGGCTGTCCGAGGGTGGTCAAGGAATCTTACTGTTAATCAACTGAAAAGCCCCAGTATAAAACTAACTTCAGGACTATTCTTCTCAAGAGCTCAGAGTATCTAACCGCTCCTAACAGCCCTCAAAAGAAGACTGAGGGAGAGTAGCGGAAAGACAGGCTGGGGATAAAATTCTCATTTGCAAGTCAGAGACAATGAGACACAGTTACAGTAGAGTCTAACTAAGAAGAAAACACCTTGCACATGCACACACACGTAAACACACATATTCTCTCACATGCATACATAAAACCAAAAACACAGCAAGAAAGACAGTCAAAACAGCTGTCTCCAGGACCAGAACCAAACTGGCCCAGACCTATCAACACTGGCAAACGCAGGCTCCTGGAATCATGACAGATGGAGTCTGGCCAGAAAACCCAAAGACAGAGGACATCCCAGGGACCAACTGAGCCCAGCCGCTGGTTCAGTCTGACCTTGACCTGGGCAGCCTGCTCCATTTGTTGAAGACGGTCCCGCAAGACATCCCCCTGAGCTGCAGTCTCTTCTACAAGGTCCTGGAAGGACCTCTGCAGTTCGTTCAGAAGCCTCAGCATCTGCCGGTTCTGCTGAGGAGACAAGTCCTGGGCATGCTCAGAGATCAAGAACTGAATATCAAAGGCAAGTGCATCCAGTTGAGATTTCCTCTCAGCCATGGGCTGTTTCAAGTCCTAAGGGAAATGGGGAAAGGAAGAGAAGAGAAAAGAAACTTCTAATTCTCTATACAAGCAGAAACTGCTGATTCTAATCAAAGAATCAACATAATCAAACAGAAGTTAATTTCTTATATTTTTTAAAGTGACACTGATTATTTCTAGGGCCATCCCACAATGGAAGTCTCTCTCACTTCTGGCCTCTCCAGAGTCCTCATACGTTATAGCTGGGTTTCCTTTAACTATAATTAAGGAACAGTAAATTAAATCAACCACTGATTTCTAAATGCACTACACTTTCCATTATTTATATTAACAGAATTATAGCACTGCTAATCCCAAGAATCTGTGAAAGCATGCTATACTTTGGAAAGTATAGCATGAATTTTTGGTCTGAGATAGATCTAATTGTATTTTATTAGGTTCAAATAACTATTTGTTTTTATCTAGCCCTGAGATACTGGTAAGCCAGAAATAAGAAAATATTTAATTTCTTAGTGGTTCACTAAAATTTGACTTTTAAATAGTTATATATGTTATACATTTAAAACTGTACAAAAATGTTAAACACGTTATACATTTTAAAACTGTAAAGGACTACAGTCAGATAAAGCAGTAAAAAACTGCCTAAACACTAGGATTTATCTGCTTTTAGACAATTAAAAAGCACGCAACACTCCCACAAACTTTTAGTAATCATTACCCACGTTATACTGGATGCAATTAAAAAACCATAAAAACAAGTAAGATCTCTGCATGTCCATCACTCTGAAATTGGGAGCAGTCAGCAATCCTGCGAAGCGGGCTTGTAGGAGGACTGCTTGCGTATTTATCATATGACTAGACTTCCTTTGTCTGTGAACACATGGATTTGGGAAACTCACTAGGAAAATGAGGCTTAGACTGTGGCTCTGTTCCCATTATGGAATTCATATAATTTATGACTAGGCAAGGACACCAATATAGGAGGTGCTCTGTGTTTTTGTATTTCACACTACGTCATAGGCATTTTTCTCACCCTTGCTTCTTTCAAAACTCTTGCAGTGAACAAAATCTGCTACTCATTCCACCATCGGTGTATTTGGATTAAAGGGTACAAAAGCAGAAGGCAAGTCAACTCTTGCAAGATAACGAGGGCCGAGGATGCATACAAGGGAAACCTGACCACAGACAGCACTGAGGTCTGTACCTCCCAAGACTGGGGAAGAGGAAAGGCTGGAACAGGAGGGACATCTCCAGTCCTGCTCTGACTTCAGGAAGAATTTGAGAGGACAGCTATAGCAGAGGGTGGTGGCTAAACCAATGTGAGCATTATCTGATATTAAGTATAATTCAAAAGAAACAACAGCGTTGGGGGCAGGAGAATCCTCAGCTCAAATATATCTCAGAATCTTTAACTTTTTCTCTCACTGACTTACAAAAAAACAATCAATTAACTTGGAGTTTAACAAGAAGAAAACCACCTCTCAAGGTGAGGGGTTGGTCGTCTCCACTCCCCAAGCCAGCCCTGCCCGTCATCCGGTGCTGTAACTGAAGTTTTACTGCAACATGCCTACAACCCTTTGTTCATAGGCTGCGTATGGCGGCTTTCATGTTTCTGCAGCAGAGATGGACAACTGCCACAAAACAGGTCACCCGCAAGACCTAAAATATTCACTATCTGGCCCTTTACAGGAAAAGTTTGCAAAGATTTTTTATTTCTCAAATGGAAAGTCACATTTTCTAAGAAAGGCAAGTACAGATACTGGTCTGCCTAGCAGAGACATAAAATTAAGACAACACAAAAGGGCAGATAACACATGCGTGAGAGCTGGCGGTACGCTCACCTCACACCGCTGGAGGCGGTGGTTCAGGCTGTCAGCATCTGTCTCACTGTCACAGTGCTTGCTGTTCAGAAGAGCACGGCTCTCGCCAACCCAGGCTCTCAGATCCTGAAGTCTGTCTTCTAGCTGTTCATACTGATTTAACACTCTAGTCTAAGAAATAAATGACAAGTTAGATGATAAAACTCTCCAAGCCTGCCCAGACTCTGTGAGCCTTTGTAAATAAAAACAAGAAGCTACCTTCTGTCCTTCCAAGGCACTCTGGAGGTGGAGCAGTCTGGAACCCCAGGTATCACTCACAGAGCTGAGGGACTTTTGAAGATTCTTGGCATCTTTTTCTAGAGCCTTCAGCAGTTGAGCTGGGACTTCCTGAGGCTGGTTGATGATAATCTGATCCACACACTCCAATTCCTGGCTCACCATCGTGGACAGATCCTTTAGCTCCTTGTCTAATACCTGAGGGCATAAACTGGAGTTACCTCCAAAATCGAGACTAGAAATCTTGCTGTCTTAGAATCACCTGTAAACACACTATTCTGTCACCTCATGTTTACACAGGCTTTAGGGCTTATAAAATGTTTTTACAGAACTTCATTAGTTTTTCTGTTGTTCTCACAATCAATCATTCTTGAGGAGGCAGAGCAGACATCATAATCCTGAATTTATAGGACAGATGCCTCAGTGCTTAAAAACTGAATTTGTTTTTCCCTGAGGTCACCCAGCTGATAAGCAATAGAGCCCAGACTTGTAATCAGGCTTTCTGACTCAGGGCAATGCTTCTTGCCCTACAACTTGCTACCTCTCCAAGAGTGTCATTATGCTTTAAATAACGTGATGCAACAAACAAGTCAACCAAAGGACAGCTCTTCCACTCCGAAGTTCAAGCGAGTAGAACCAAAGAACATAAAAACGCCCCAAGCCAGCTTTTCCACCCAGCTATTCCTCAATATCCTGCTCCTCAGCAGAGAAGCCAGAAACAAGCTGTAGAAGAGCCGGGTAGCTCTTTGGGCATCATCCTCACCTCCCCTCAGCCATCCTGCCCAAGGCCACCCTCTGGACACTGGGAGAGCTGGTAAACCTCTACAGTCTCTGCGCTCCTCATGACTCCAACCCTGCGACAACTGTCAGCCTCCAGCTGCAGTGAAGGAGTCACTCCTCCTCCCACTCAAGGCTGTCTATGTCTACGTCTTTCCATGTCTCAGGGACCTCATTCCTTCAGTGATCACTTGTTCTCTTCCCTAACTGCAAGTTCTCCTGTTCTATTGGTTCTTTCTCCTCAGCCTAAAAACCCACTCAAAACATTTCTCTTCCAATGCATCTCCTCTAGCTAGTGTCCTGCCTCTCTTTACTTGCCCGCACCACCAAGTTTCTGGAAAGCATGACCTACATTAATTGTCTCCACCTCCCAACATCCTGTTTATTCTCATTGCCACCTGGTTTATATACCATCACTCAACTGTAACTGTTCTTATCAGGGTGCCCGGAGACTCTCAGCCACTGAATCCCACTTTTAGTCTTTACTGTACTCAGTCCCCCTACTGTATCTAATACTGCTGACCAGTATCTAATACTGCCCACTGTCTCTAATACTCCCTTGAGTCTCTTGTGCTTTGGTTTCTGAGACTAGTATCCCAGCTGTTCTTCATAGATCTCTAATTAGTTTTTCCAATCTACTTTTTGTCCATTAAATAGCAGCGCTTTTGAACATGGTCTTCTTTCTTCAGAAGCTTCTCTTGTGGTGTCTTCTCTACTTTTCCCAAGCTGCTGGGCCTGGAGGAAGTCTCTGGGAACCTACCTTGGCCTGACACAGCAGATCCTGTAGCTCTGCCAGGTTGAGCTCTAGAGGTGAATCTGCTTGGTCCTCATTTCAATGTCCCGTAAAAGAGACAGATAGGATACCAACTTCTCATCATGTTCTAGGCAGAGCTGCCGGGTAAATACATTCTGTGGAGCCAAAAAGAAAACTCACTCAAATCTGACATTCTCCTTTAAGTCTGCCTTTAAAGCAGACAGGGTCATAGAACAGAACAGAAACCCATTGCATGGGTTATTGTGTTATTTTATCTAAACTGTCTCAAATCAATAGACAGAAAAGCAATTCATTAATTTCCTCAGGGAGCACAAGCTGAAGATTATCAATCTATAAGCATCATTTTAGCAAAAACCTCTTCAGACTTCAGGTACCATAGCCTCAGTATTTTAAGTTAGCTTCAATGATACCGTTGCAAATTTCAGAAAGACATTCAGGGCTACTACCTAATTTTCCAACAACTATGGTGGCTCAGAGGTTAAAGTGTCTGCCTCCAATGCAGGAGACCCGGGTTCGATCCCTGGGTTGGGAAGATCCCCTGGAGAAGGAAATGGCAATCCACTCCAGTATTCTTGCCTGGAGAATCCCATGGACGGAGAAGCCTAGTAGGTTACAGTCCATGGGGTCGCAAAGAGTCGGACACAACTGAGTGACTTCACCTCACCTCACCTTATGTTACAAACAGATGACAATAAACTGTTATATCTTAGAGAATCCTCTAGTTGTCCTTAAGTAGTTATATATACACAATTAATCATACCTATGAAAACTCAGTATCCAGTCAAGAGTTTTAGCATGAAATTAGCCATAACAAGTACAAACACACACACACACACACACAGAAATACACCACTGGGTAACTTACTTTAGTAGCTCTGAAGGGCTCCGGGTTCACACTCGCTCCCCCTGGTACAGTCATCAAGGGGGTCTGTTCGCCGCCAGGGCTCGCTCTGAGCTTCACCTGTGGTATCTTCTCATCCATCTTCATTGTGGGGCATGATACTGGGGGCACCATCTCCTCTTCACTGGTGTCTGGAAGAGGACTAATGGTGGCCTCCTGCTGTCCTGTACTATCTTTTTGAGACACCTCTCTGGACAGCTTCCCTGGGAGAAGGGACACTGAGACTCTGGGAACTCGCTGAGTCACTGTGCCTTCAAAGGAGCCTACTTCTGCACCTGTGACTGTAAGGTCTGACACTCGTAGAGATTCCTCTCCAGGTATTTCCTGAGTTGCCACTGTTTTAGAATCAAGAATTCTGCCCTGCTCACGATCACTTTTGTTGTCCTGAGGATGAAGGTCCTTTCTGTCTGAGAATTCCAGATTACCGACTTCTTTGGAGCCTACTGTAATTTCGTCCAATTTAACAGTGCTTGTTGAGTCAAAAGGTACTTCTTGGTATGATTTTTCTTTATATTCATTAGATAAGAAAGTCAGATCTTTGGTTTGCCTAATCTTAAAAGTAACACAAGAATCTTGATGATAATTGGTCTCCTGTCTGGTGGTTCCTTGGAAAGACTTGTCTGTTGTGGAAATTGGGGCTGTGTCTGCAACTTGGACTCCTCCAACCGGTTCCTGGTAGTGCAGTCCTTCGGGCCTTGGGATCAAAGAGGAGAGTAGTTCACTCTGGATCCCAACAATAATTTCTTGAGATTCGCTGACTTGATTAGAGTTGAAGAAGGTTAAGCCATCTTGATTTCTTACAGAAATTCCTTTGGGTGTCATTTGGGAAGAAGAGTCTTCAGTTTCACCAACAACGGAAGAGCCCAGACCCCTGTCAGTTGCCTTCCCTTTTTCGCGTGCGGTCATCTCCATACGTGGATTCTCTATACTGGAGTCGTGGTCATCACTAGTGGCAGTTTCCTGATTCAGCTTTTCTTCTGAAACAGCTGCTGGTCTGCGGGTCTTGACGCGTTCTTCTACAATCTTCTTCCCTCTCTTACCCTTCTCCGTGGTTTTCATTGGTTTTGGTATAACCTGCTGACTTAGCAATCTGTCTAAAGTTTCATGATTTGACTCTTGCACTTCTGAAATAATTCCTCCTTGGTTTTCCCTTACTTCTTTAGAATCTAGACCTGATACAGGCTGTTTAATATGAGAAATAATTTCTGTTTGTACTATTATCTCTTGCTGTTCGTTTGTATTTTTTCCCATAGTTGTATAAGCCACCTCTTTGGGGTTAAAATCACTAATTTCTGATTGAAGATATGTCTCTGAATCTTGGCCCAGTGATTTACCTTTACTATCACTAGGAATTATGACACCCAAAGATTCCTTAGCATCTGGAGAAGATCTCTTATTTTGGTCATCATATTCCAATCCCTTTAATGAAATTTCCCTGCTCTTGTTTGCTTCCTCCCCATTAGAAACTCTCACTTTAATGTTCTTTTGTGCAGACTGGTTTTCAACTTGAAATAATTTCTCACTTTCTCCTTTACCACAACTCATTTCAGCAGGCTGACTATGAGCAATTAACATTTCCTTTCTTAGAAAGTGCTTCTTTATTTCACATACTTCAATCCCATCTTGCTTTTCAACGTGAACCTGGTGATCACCGGACTTAAATGTATCTACTTGGATTATAGTTGCCAGTTCAGGACTGATAAGTCTTTTCTCAATAGCTTCCTTTAAAGTCACTCTCTGATTACTGAATATGTCAATAATTCCTCCACCCAATACCTGGCGAGAGCAATAATTCTAACCATGTCTTCATCTACTAATCTCTGTTCCAGAGCTGATGCCAGTGTCGCTCTTCTTCCCGTGGCGGGGTCTATGATCCCCCCGGCATTTGCCTGGGCTTCCAGAACCTTCAGTGTAGCTGCAAAGTCTACTTTGCCAAGCTTGATTGCTTGAGACAACGTAAGTACCTTGTCACTCGCTCCATCTTTAATGTCTGAAAAGGGAATTACTTCTAGATATCTCTGCCCAGATTCAATATCAATTTTACACTTTTTTACTAATTCTGAATAGGGAACAATTCTGTAACTCTCAGGATCTATAATCCCATTCATCATTTCTGAAGACAGTGTTGCTTTATTAGTTAATCGTCCTTCCTTTTCAGCTTCTGCCAGGGTCAATTGCTGGCCAGAAATGAGATCTACAAAGCTTCCAGTGAAGGCCTGAATTTCTTGGATTTCTCTCAAGTCCAGCGTTACCAGATCTAATTTCATGGCTTCAGAGAGGGAAACAGTTTCCTTTGTTTCAGGATGAGAGAACTGACGGAGGCTTAAAGTCTCAACTTTTCTGAGTTCCTTGGCTAAGTCTTCATCAATGATGCCATGCTTAAAGGCATTATCAACAGAAAGTCTCATTCCAGATATATGGTGAATGATACCTCCATCTACCACCTGCTTTGTCAACAACTGAATGGCCTCATCTCTCTCCAGAAGTCCTCTGTCAATGGACTGCATGACTGTTATAGGGGCTTTGCTGTCAGGGTCCATAATTCCAGTTGTTTCCATTTGTAAGCTAATTAATCTCTCCCTAACTGTGTTTTCAGCATCTCTGCCTTTGGAAGCTTTCTCCAGTTTTATAAGCTCTGGCTGGTCAGCACTGTCTACCAAGCCAAGATTTGAGGCTAAAGTTACTGAAACCTTTTTGCCTCGTTTCAGGTCAATGATTCCACCAGTCACCACCTGCCCCTCTAAAATTCTGGTGGCTGTTTGTGTATCAAGAAGTCCAATGGCAACTGCTTCCTTCACAGAGCACAGTGTGTGGGTACGAGGGTCTAAGACACCACTTATAGCTTTGTCTGCCATGAGGACACTGTGCAACAACTTCTCATCCATCAGACCTTCGTCAATGACTTCTTCTGTTGTCAAAGACTCGCAGGTCTGAGAGTCAAAGAATCCCCGAAACATGTTCATCTTTCCCATAAGTTTCACAGCAGTGTGACTGGGCACAAGGCTGCGGGCTATTGCTTCACTCAGTAAGAGCTTCTGGCCCGTCTGTTCATGAAGGATACCGCCCTCTACTAATTGTGCAGCTAGTGTACTCAAGGTAGCTTCCTCAAGCAATTCTGAAGCAGCCCTGCCTGGCAGGGGAGTTTCACTGCCATTGGCTTCCTGGTCTGTCATCATCCTGCTACCACCTGCCACGCTGTGACTTTCTGGACTTTGTTGATGGTCATCCCTACCCAGAGGTGACTTACTTAATGCTTTCTTCTTGTCCAGAGAATGAATATTTTTATCCTTTTCAGACCTGAGTTCCGATTCTAAAGCTAGAGTTTTCTCGACCTGAAGTTGTGACTTTCTGCTTTGGGCTTTTATAAGAGGTCTTCCAGTTTCACCTGGAGGATACTCAGTTTCAAGCGTGTGTGCTTGCTCTTTCTGACACATCAAGGAAGTCTTTCTGAGAATCTGCCATTCTTCTTTCAGTGACTCAACAGAAAGCAGATTTTCGTCCTCCACCACAGTCACATCTTCTGCTTTCTCAGGAGGTACTGTAAGGAGAAATTCTCTACTGACATTTTCTCTGGTAGACACTTTTATTTGTCCTTCCTTTTTGGTACCAAACAATTGTCTTTTAAACTCTGATTTGACTTTATCTATGACCTTCAAAGTATCGACATTTGGATTTCCCACTTTTTGTTGCCCTACAAACAGGTCTACTTGGGGGTTCTCTATAGAAGAGAATTCTGTTTCTACAATGATCTTTTTGCCTTTTGCATCAGTGCAATTCACCTGATCAGCATCTTCTTTGCTTTGAGAAGAAAATTGGAATTCATGTGACCTCACACTCAGCTCATCGCAGAAAGTTTCTGTCATTTTCACATTCACTGCTTCTTGTAATTTCTCAGCAGCTTCTAGCCTCTGATGCCCACTTCCAGACACTTCTGGAGGATCTGTTTGATCACCTCTTGCTGTTAGTGCCTCTATCAGCTCATTGTCCAACAGGAGCAGCCTCTGCCCATCCCTCACGTTAATATAGCTGTGAGTCATCAGTTGAAACAGCAGCCTCTCGTTATGGCTTGTGGCACCCTCGGTTTGGCCTGTGCTACACAGCACACCTGCCACTCCAGGATTTGTGTTCAACTTGCCTTGTTCTAAAGAGTCTGCTAATTGCATGTGGGGCTCACATCGGGGATGCAAACTGACTTCAAGTTATTAGCAAGACTTTTGTCTAACATACCATTTTCAATTGCTTTTTCCCAGGACCAAATCTCTGTAGCTGCTGGTAGAAATACGGCTTTAATATGCTGTCGGTCACTAAGGATTTTATGAGCTAGTTCTGTAGACACAATACCTTGTTCCAGGGCATCTGTAATTGGGAGAATCTCTCCAGACTCAGGCCATAGCAACCCCATGAATGACCAAAGGGACTCCAGAATCACAAGGGCAATCTTAGCAGTTACCAGATCACGGCTCACTGCTTCATCCACTGTCAGCCTACGCCCAGTGGCAGTGTCTATGATCCCTCCTGTCTGAAGCTGCCTTATGAGGAGAGCACAGGCCATATCTTGGTCAATCAAGTTATGTCTCACAGCCTCTCCCACTGTAAGTCTGTGTCCTGTTCTTGGATCTACTATGCCTCCAGCAAAAAGCTGAGCTTCCAGCAGCCGGACAGTAACCTGCCTATCTATCAGCCCTTCCTGAACGGCACGGAAAATGCTAACCTTCCGGCCTGATTTCAAGCTCACCATTCCCCCTGCCAATTGCTTGACAGGCAGCAATTTCAATCCTGATTCCTGGTGGACAATACATCTCTGCATCAGATCCAGTAAATCTATTTTCTCAGCTGTGTTTGGGTCTATCAAGTTCTTAGATGATTTCAGGTGGGACTCTAACCCTGAGTGAAGCCATGCAGAAATGAGGCCTTGGTGAAAAGCCTCCTCTAGGTTAATACAGTTCTCATCATTGGGGAGACTGAAACCTCCAGTTGCCAGGTGAGCTTCTAAGATTTTCAGTCCAGCTTTCTCACTGATTATTTTCTTTTCAATTGCTTCTGCCACAGAAAGAGGGCCTTTGTTTTCAGTGAGCCTGCTGATTAAGGACAGGGCATCCTGTAGCTCTTGGAGCTGATGGTACATCTGAGGATTAATGAGGTTTCTGGCTAGGCCCTCCTCCAAAGACAGCTTTTCACAGGTCTCAGGGGCATGAGGCCAGACAGGATAACCTGGGATTCCAGGAGCACCAGGCCTGTGTCTTGGTCAATAAGGCCCTTTTGCATTGCTCTGAAGATGGGAAATATCTCCACTGTGCCTAGGTCAATCACCCCAGCCACTGCTCTGCAGCCCTACAAGAAAAAACGAACAAGAACACTGAATCAGAGAAGCACAATTGTTGAGAGGAGTCATTCAAAGAACTACAGTATATCAAATTCCGACCACAAGAAAAACCCAGCCTGAGATGAGCCCCAACCTGTAGGAAACATCCTGAAGCCTGGCAGTGTTAATACTAAAAAAGATTTTTTCTAATCTATAGAATGTTTAACATAAACAGAAGTCTACAGAGTACCCAAGGGATGGTAGCATTAAGCGTATCTGAGTGACAAGCTCTACAAAGTAGCAAGCAATGAAAGTGAGGAGACAGCTATTTCTAAGACTAAATCACCAAAAAGGCTCTTACAGACATACCAGTTCCCCCAAAGTGAGAATTCGACCTCACATAACAACTTCTCAGGGTTGCAATCCATGCAGAAGACTCCTGAAGTAACACTTCCCTGCTGAGGAGTTCAGCGGGATCAGTCCATGGGGTCAGAAGACAGATATACGCAGCCCAAGGGCCACACAACAGCTGTGCAGCTCAATAGATGGCCCTGTTTATGTTACTCAGGCAGGTGTTGAGCAACTAGGGCGGCCACATTTTTGGTGGCCAATGCTAGCTAGCATCTGCCATGGCAACAGCTCTGAGTTAAATCAGCTCTAGGAATTGGAAGCTGCAAGTCAAGGAAGGAGCAGACTAGGGTCCCTTGACTCTGAAACCACTAATAAATTTTCCTCGAGTCCAGGCTAGAACAGGTAATACAGTCATCACAATGATGGCTACTATTTACTGGGCACTTAATATGTTTATATGCTTCCCTCTTGGCTCAGAGGGTAAAGCGTCTGCCTACAATGCGGAGACTCAGGTTCAATCCCTAGGTTGGCAAGATCCCTGGAGAAGGAAATGGCACCCCATTCCAGTACTCTTGCCTGGAAAATCCCATGGACTGAGAAGCCTGGTAGTCTACAGTCCATGGGGTCGCAAAGAGTCGGATACGACTGAGCGACTTCACTTTAAAATATTTATTAAGCAGTGACATTTAATCCTTACAACAATCCTATGAAAGCAATTAATTTTTAGTCTGCAGATAAGAAAATGAGGTACACAGAGATTAGGTAACTTGTCCCAGGATCACAAAACAAGTGAGTTCCAGAATCAAACCAAGGACTGACTCTAAATTTCAAGCTACTCTGCTTTCTTGCCAGTCAGATAGATCCAGGGAGCAGGAAGAGGAAGCACAGCAGAGTTCCATCTCACAAAGGAGCTCAGTGCTAAGGACACAGAATAAGGCCAGCCTTACACACTGTCAACACCATCCTTATCAAAAAGCCTCAGAACAGTCTGTGAAGAATTCCTATTTTGAAGCCTTTCAAGGCAGAATGTTATTCAGAAGTTAAATCATTCAAGTATTTTACCACTCAGAACACATCGCTTTTATCACTCTCCAACTTTCTACTTCCTCTTGTTAGTGTTCAGCATCTTCATCTTCCATACATGCTTATATCTGTCCCTCTTTGATCAGTATTACTTATTTGTCCTTATCCATCGAAGATTTTACTGAAGTAACTGTCAGTCACCTCCTTGCCTCCCATATAATGCAATTCATTTCTGTCTCGGTGAGAAGCAAGCTCCATAAAAGCAGGTGTTTTGCCCACTGGATGTCTACAACCAGTATCAGCAGTTCAAGAAACATTCGATGAATAAACTGATAAACAGTAAGGAAATCCTTAATATCATTAACCTACTTTGCCCAGATTTTAAGAATATGCCCTGAGAATTTCGAGCTGGATTAGCTGCATACTATCAGAGATGGAGAATAGATAGCAAATGAGGAACCAGATCTGGGCTGCATCTTCATTGTACTATGTTTGTTCAAATAATGGAATAACTGAGAATTCTTCACACTATTTAAAATATTATGTGTTATTCTTCATTCTCCCTTTGTTTTTTTGACCCAGGATGTAGAGTTTAACTTGCATAAGGTAAACGTATGTTATGTGAATCTACTAGCTACCTGGTCTGTAGGGACTGAAGGGAAAATTCCACTGTGGTATGCAACTCTGAAATAAATGAAGAATTCCGTTTACAAAATTCATATAAAGGCTATTCAGCAGCAGACAATATGACAAAGAAAGAGATTCTTTGAGAGATGTCTAATTTCTTCTGTGAGTTCATGGACTCTCAGATGTTTGTACTGGAAAAAGGTCCACAGTCTAGCCAAAGAGAAAAGACTGTTCCTTCTAACACCCTCATAATTGGAGGACAGGTAAGAATCACTGAACTGGAATATGATCCAGAGAAATTCATTTCAGTCCTGCCAAACACGAGCATTCTGACCTACACAAGCAGAAGATGATAGAGGGAGAAGAGGAAAGAAAACATAAAAGGCTCTACTTACCAGAGTTGCAGGGTGTGCCTTGGGCAGATAAGAGAGAGAGCCTTATGGAGCAGCTCAGCCGTATCGCACACACAGTGTAAGCTTGGTGTTAGCGTCCAGCATGCGACTGTTTTTTTTTTTTTTTTTGCAAAAAAGAACCCCAAACAGGTCGTCCTCTTTTCCCTTTGTGCATTTGTGCTTAAACTCCAAAGGGTTAGTTAAACTTGTAAGCAAGGATGTCAGTTAATCAGAACAGTACTTCACATGAAACACACGAACGGTAACAGGGGCACATCATGCTCAATGTAGAGGTGCTCAGCAGCTCAACTTTCTTGCTTTCCTTCTCCCCTTTCTTAACCTTTCAAAATGAGAACTGGTGTTCTCAGCAAGCAACTTGGTTAAAACTCTTCATGTACTCCCGTATATGGTGAAGCAATGAGCCATCAGAAGTGGGTTACCTCACAAACAGGGTGCTAAACCAGCACGTTCATTTTGGGAATCTGCTCTCAAACAAGTCACAGCCAGTTCCAGCTCTACACTGTGGCCTTTACAACTCCAGCTCCTGCTACACAAATTTCAGGAGCTGAGTCAAATCATATTTTGTCTAAATATCATTCTGAGTACTATCTAGACCAAATCTGATTGCCACAGGTGCTTAAATTGCCTCACAGAATTTGGCCATTGCTTCACAACATAGGAAATAAGCAGGCAAACACACATATATGTCTCAGAGACACATGTATATAATATGGTAAGTTTACATATACACACAAGTATCCAGGAAGAACTCAGGACAACCAGCAGGAACATAACAACTCCCATGTGGTCCAGGCAATGAACACGGTGGTAACTGGTAAAGATGTCACATGATGGGGTGACTATGGATAAGGGGAACCAGTGTCTCAGTCAGTGCAGCTAATCCACCAGTTTGTTTTGGAAACTGACATTTCTCATTTATTTAGTAGATAGGAATAAAAAAAAAGTATGGGGGGCAGGGGGAGGAGGCCCACTGCCTTTCCTTCCCAATATTCAGAACTCCCTGCTGTCTTTTGAGTGACAATGGCACAGAGTAACCATGTTGCCTTCTCATCAGATATGACACAAAATTCAGTTTCTCCTTGACGGCGGTCTGCCACAAAATGCAAGACGACACAGTGGTGAAGCAGGTCTGAAGGATTAGCCAGGTGCACCTTCTAGTGGTTCTGACTGACCAACACATCGTGGAACCCCAGTAAAGAAACACGAGACAAATGGCTGCTACGTGAGGTTAAAAATTAAGTCACACTGGTCATGGAAAGCTAGTGATCACGACTCTCACTCAGCAAAGCTGCAGGCCTACTGTTCCCAAGGTACCTTTCCAACACCTGGGGAGAAAACTCAAAGAGTACCTTTTGTTCTTCTGTTGGGCCAGCTGGCTCTGGAGTTGCTGAAGCTGGTTTGCTGAACCTTCACAAAGGTCATGGTAAGTCTTACTGAGGGCATTCAATTGCTCAGATATCTGTTCTTTCTCTTTCTCTGACAGCCTAGAAGATAAAGCATATAAAGCTCCTTTAGAGAAAGACCTTTTCCCCAATTCTCCTCTATTGTTTCAAAATGACGTCTCCACCTTGGATAGTATTCTTCTTTGTCACTGTTTATGACGGATCATCTGGTCAGTCTCCCATACTCACTGAACACTCTGGCACCTAGCTCATGGTTTTCCTGTCTGTCTCAGACTGGGTCATGATTCTTGCTGATGTCAATGCTCATGCCACCAATTATCTAACACTCTATACCTGAGGTCCAGCAAACTTCCCAATCCAAATGGCCTCCAGGCCACTTCAGCCTCATCCATACTTAGATGCTGCAATCCTCTAAAATGATTCCACTTCGGACATTTTAAACTTCAAGAATCTACTATCTGATTATAACTTCTGATTATAATCCTATCTGGCTAGCTTTCTTCCTTTACTCTTATATCTGTTCTCTTTTAAAAATGACATATCTTAAAGAGACAAAAGAGAAGGATACAACAAACTCATTTACTCATTACCTAACTTTCCCAAACTTTAGTATTTTACTAGATTTTCTTCAGACCCTTTTCTTGAATCTGGTGAATTCTGCAAGTTCCTTTTCTCATTCTATCAATACATTGTGTTTCTGAGACTGAATCTTATGATTCATCTTAAAACTACCTGTTGATTTACCAAAACTTCCTTGACCTCTCCATTTCTCTTAATCCATCTATTACCTTTTCTTCTCATTAAAGCCCACACAGTCCACCTTCTCGATCAACCCCTCACTGTTACCCTTGCACCCTTTCCTCACTAACAAGACTCCAAACCCAGGTTAAACCCTTTGACCTCTCTGACCCCACCTGCAGACCAAGTCTATCTAGTGGGGGGATTCCAAAATCATGTAGAAGTCCTCCTGGTCCAACCCGACCAGACTTGAATGCTTCCTGACAGTCCTCTGGGCGCCCACTCTAACTTCCAGCAAACAACCTCTTTACCTGTTTCAAAGAGAAAATACAGACCACTGGGCACTAATTCTCTTAATTTCTGGCTTTACTTCTGGTATATTTACCTGTATCTATACCTTCCCTAATCTCCTTTCCCCAGACCTCAGAGGAAAAGCTGCCTCGACTCCTACTTAAGTCCGCACTTTCTGCCCACAGATGAGTTTACCTTCTTCAGCATCCTCTGCAACCCCTCTTTGATGACATCAAGTTTTCTCTCCCTTTTGGTCCTTGAGACTCAATAGTCCATAAATAAAGTTAAATCCCTTCAATCTTTTAAGGAAAAAAAACAAACTCTCTCTTGATCATAAATTCTACTCTGAGTATTTGGTCTATTATTTCTCTTCTTTCCCACAACAAGCTCCTCGGAAGAGTAGTCTAATTTCACTACTACTACCTTCCTTGCCTCACGAGCTCCCCATTCCTCTAAATCTGACATCATCCCCCAACTTTCTACCAGAGTCACCAAATCCTCCAACATGCCACAGTTAATGGCAGGTCTTACCTCTACTTGACTTTCGGCCATTTCCTTCTTTTTGGAGCTCTGTTCTCCCCTGGGCGCTGAGGCTTCACTCCTAATTTCCTCTTACTCCTCTCTAAGGCTCCTTTATAGGCTGAGAAGCCCTTGAACCCTTGTAAGATAATCCAGTCATGGTTTTTACTATGCTAATCTCTATCACTTCAAATTTCTCTCATAAATTCTAAATTTGCACATGTAGCTGCCACTGGACAACTTTAGTGGAACCACTTGAGGCATAAGTAATGTGTCAAGGACTTCCAAATACATATTAAAGGTCTGTCCTCTGGTGTCCTGTGGGCTCTTCAGATTCATAATGTCTGAAACTAAAGTGGCCTTCTTACCCCTCAAGCCACACCCTCTCCTGTATTCCCTGTCTCATTTAGCAGCATCACCAAATGTCAGCGGCCCAAGCCAGAAGCCTGGGATTACACCTGGTCAGTTTCACTTGTCACAAAGCCCTGTGAGTTCATCATCCTTAATATCTTTTGGATCTTCGCCTCTTCTCCAACTCATCATTTCTTGCCTATATTGTCAAAACAGCCTCTTAAATGGTCACTGAGGCCTCTGCTCGTGCCTCATGTCTATCCATTCTGTATGAGATTGGTCTAGAAACCTTTATGAACAGCCTGATCAGGTTCAAAAGCCCTCCTGACACATGAAACGCAAATTCAGCATGAACCACAAAGTTCTTCATAATCTGACTCCTGCCACCTTGAATTCTCCAGCCTGAGTTCTCATCGTGACCCTGGGTTTTAATCAGTAAGATCCAGTCCCTTACATGTGCCATAGTATCTCATTTATGACTCACTTGTGACTGTGCTTGGCCAAGAAGATCTGTGAAGTTTTAACGGCCTCAGAGACTTGGTCCCTCTTGGTTGTCAGCTCCTCTGCCAGAACCTATGTAGTAGAAGGAAAGAGAAAACTTCAGAGGCCAAGGAACTGAAGAATCAAAAGTCGTTTAAAATAAAATCCTAGGGAAAAAACCTAGCTTAGGTAAGATTTTCATTACCACTATCTAGAGTGATTTAGAAAGCAGAAACACAAATAAGATGACTTCTTCAGTTTCTTTAAGTCCTGGAAGCTAACATTTACTGAGATAATACTCATTCCTGAGTGGCCCATATGTACCTATATTATCCCACCTAATGAGCAATCTCACATTATGCTACCAAGAAAGCGACAGAGGGACCTTCCACTCACCTGTTGTTCTAAAATAGCCTTTTCAATGTCTGTTGGTTCTTTGGTCTGGGGTGAGGTAGCTTTGCTTTGTGTATTCTTTGCTAGGATAGATACCCAGCCCAAAAGTTCTTTAACCTTCTCCACGTGCTCCTGTTTTTCCTCCTCTACCACTTTCTAGAAGAGGAAATAGAAAATCAGTATCTTGGTCAATGTCTTTCTAGACAGGCCTGATTCAGAGTTCCTAAAATAAAGACATGAAAGTTACCTCATCAGTGGCTCCAATAACCTCAAGTTAAACATAATTTATCCCACCCACAGCATTGATCACCAGTGCCTGTGTGATACTAATAGCTAAGTTCATTATACCTAGGTTGGCACTTTTCTTAGAAAAGCATGCTATTTTCCTATGGGATGTGCAGTCAATAGTTATTTACTAATTTTAAGAAGCCCTTCACATATAGCATCTTATTTTCATAATTCTTAAGATTTTCAAGTGAAGAGATGGACATCTACAGAGATTAAATGAGGTATGTTCTGACATAAAGAAAATCTTTGGCCAACTTATGTAGGCAAAAGTTGGCACAGGTTAACGTTTCCAAGAGCATTTCTTTTGTAAGAGTTGTTGAATATGAGTAAACTTATTTTGCAAAAACACAGATTTTTTATAATTACAAAAAGACTGCATACTCATTACAGCAAATTCAAACAATCTGAAATGCATAATATATGTCCCTTTAACCTCATTTCCCCAGGAATTTGGTATAGAATATTTCTAAACTTGTTTTCACGCTCATTTTGTACCTCTGTGGTACACACTCTTGTTTTTCCTGAAATCGTAATTATACATAGAATTCAAACTTGTTTTTTCTCTTCAAATAATGTATTGTAAGTATCTTTCTATGTCAGTTCATTTAAATCTATTTCATTATTTTTAACAGTTTCATAGCATTCTATCATATGGAATTTGGATATCTCCAATATTTCCCTTTAACAAATGCTTTATTAAGGATCTCTCTTCACAGCTCCTTCTTGAAGCTTATAATGTTTCTATAATAACAAAACCTGGAAGTGGGAGTGTTGGACTCAAGACAGTCAGTCCTCATTATTCACTAGAAGGCTGTCATGTGCCTTAGAGAGAAAATGTGCTTTAGTAAGACTTGTTCAGGTATGTTATGCTTCTCTTAGATATGAGTTCAGTGTTAGTGAATCAGCAAGATATATTAAGTAAAGTCCTAGAGAAGGGCATGACAACCCACTCCAGTATTCTTGCCTGGAGAATCCCATGGACAGAGGAGCCTGGTGGGCTGCAGTCCACGGGGTTGCAGAGTCAGACACGGCTGAAGCAACTTAGCACACAGGCATTAGGTTAAGTGCTTTTAAACAAAAACACACATAAAACCAGGTTGTTCGCCATCCACTGACCAAAAGTTGGCAGGAACCTAACCCCATGTTCCCATGGGTACAACCATTCTCTATTTTGCTGGTGCAGTGCACCTAGCAACTTCATGGGAAAAGTACACAACGGACATCAGCTGTGTGTGCATTTTAAATCTTGACAGATAAGGTACAGGATTTTTTATTCTACTCTCAAGATAATCTAGAACCAGCTGTCCTCACCTCCTCCTCCTCTAGCCGCCGGAGCGCATCACTGATGTATTTCACATGCTGAGTTGTTAAGGTCACCAATGCTGTGTAGCGAGTCCTTAAGTCCATGAACTATGATTCAAAAAGAGAAAAAACCATTTAGATAAGTTATCTGCCCAAAAAGTCAATTTAAATAGTTGACAAAAAGCGCAAGTTTTCATGAAGTCACATGCTCAACAGTAATCAAATCGTAAGGCCCCGACAAGCGAATCCTTCCTTGAGGCCAGTGCACACATCCTTGCCCACCCCCTCCCTTCACCTCTTGCGTGATGGCATCTGAAGAGGAGAGCATGCGACGGCGCTTGCCCGGGGATTTCTGCTGCGATTCCACAAAGGCCTTGTATGTCATCAGCTGTAATTCATAGTCCTGGGGAGGAAGACACGGAAGTGCATTCACACCGGGCTTAGGGCTCACACACACCATGCAGTAGCACCGCAGTGTTTCCATGGTGATCATCCTCTAGCACAGAGGTTAGCAAACTTTCTGAAAACGCCATACCATCTACCCACTTTCACCACTGCGAGTGAAAGCAGCCGTAGACAGCAACTAAAGGAAAGAGTATGGCTGTGTATGATAAAACATAACTTAGAGACACTGCAAGCTGAAGTTCATATAATTTTCATGTGTTGTGAGGTATTATTATTTTTTTTAATGCCTTTTCTCATGGGCCATATAAAATAGGCAGGCAAGCTGGAGTTAGCCTGTGGGTCAGGTCTGCAGACTCCTGAGTTGGCAACTTGTTGAGGGCTGACCGCATCCTTCATCTCACATACAGAGTGTCTGAGGCCCAGAGACAGGAAGTGAGTCTCCCTAATTAACTCAGCGGGTGAGCAACACAGTCAGGACTGGAATCAGTCTTTCATCCATCCCTAAACTAACGCTCCTTCCGTGTCACCGTGATACTGCATCACTTCCTCTGCAGTCTCAGAGTGCTGCCCTGGTCCAGGCCTTCTTCATGGCTCCCATGATGCTGCAACAGCCTCCCAGTCTCCTTCTTAGACTCTCACCTCCCATTTATTTTCTGTCATGCTACTGGAATAACTTTTCTAAAGTCAAAAAGATAACCACTTCATTTCCCTGTTTGAAAGTTTTCAATGACTTAGAGCAGATCTCCTCAAATATCAATATTCACCTGGGGATCTTGTTAAAATGCAGTTTATGCATTTCTGACCAGTTCCTGAGTGATCCCAATGCTCCTGGGTTCAAAGACCACATTTTGAGGAGCAAGAATAGATGGTAAAGACAAAGGAACTGAACAAGGCCTTTCATGGGTTGATCCCAGTCTCCTCTCTCAGTTTTCATAATCACTGTTTTTCGTGTATGCTATAATTTCTAGCTATACCAGGATAGCTAGAATTTGCTATTTCCTCATATAATCATTGTACTTTATTCCTCTGTGCCTTTAATTATGAAGTTCCTTTTGCCTGGAATGTCTTGCTTTCTGTTGTCAACTTTGAAAATTCTAGGCAGGAGGAAAATACTGAATGAGTGCTTAAGCAGTCTATTGAAGAAAAAAAAAAAAAGGCTTCACCAGTGGCTCAGTGCTAAAGAACCTGCCTGCAATGCAGAAGCTACAGGAGACACTGGCTTGATCCCTGGGTCAGGAAGATCCCCTAGAGAAGTGCATGGCAACCCACTCCAGTATTCTTGCCTGGAGAATCCCATGGACAGAGGAGCCTGTCAGGCTACAGTCTATGGGGTCACAAAGAGACAGACATGATTGAAGTGACTTAGCACAGTCGTAGTAACAACCAAATACTAATAAAAATAAAAGCATGTGCTACCATTTACTGAATGTATTTTAATTTTGAGGCATTGTCCTATGTATAAATTATCCCATTTAATCTTTGCAATCATTCAGTGAGGTAGCTACTATTCACAATTTTGCAGACATAGCAACAGAAACTCTAAGGGGTAAATGTTTGCTCAAAGTCTTAAGCCTGGAAAATGGCAAAGCTAGGATTTGAACCCAGTTCTTTGTGGTACCAAGTCTCCTATTATTAACTAAAGAAATGTATGCATTAAAAGACTATTTTCTGAGCACCTACTATGTGCTTGTCATTGTTCTGAGTGCTACACACACAGTGGGGAACAAGTCAGAAAAAACTGCACTCCCCTGGAACTTCCATTCTAGTGGGAAGGCACATGATAAACAAATCAGCATACAAGAATCTCAGGTCAGTTTCCTTTAAAGACCTTATCAGAGAAATAGGGAGTAGGGAGCCAGATCTTGCAGAGCCTGATGAACTATGAAAGAATTTAGAATTTCAGTATGAGTATGACAAGAAGTCATGAGACAGTACCAAGCAGGTGAGTGACAGGATCCAATCTATCATGTTTCAGCTATGGCAAGGTACACATGCCTTTTCTCATGGGCCATATAAAATAGGCAGGCAAGCTGGAGTTAGCCTGTGGGTCAGGTCTGCAGACTCCTGAGTTGGCAACTTGTTGAGGGCTGACCGCATCCTTCATCTCACATACAGAGTGTCTGAGGCCCAGAGACAGGAAGTGAGTCTCCCTAATTAACTCAGCGGGTGAGCAACACAGTCAGGACTGGAATCAGTCTTTCATCCATCCCTAAACTAACGCTCCTTCCGTGTCACCGTGATACTGCATCACTTCCTCTGCAGTCTCAGAGTGCTGCCCTGGTCCAGGCCTTCTTCATGGCTCCCATGATGCTGCAACAGCCTCCCAGTCTCCTTCTTAGACTCTCACCTCCCATTTATTTTCTGTCATGCTACTGGAATAACTTTTCTAAAGTCAAAAAGATAACCACTTCATTTCCCTGTTTGAAAGTTTTCAATGACTTAGAGCAGATCTCCTCAAATATCAATATTCACCTGGGGATCTTGTTAAAATGCAGTTTATGCATTTCTGACCAGTTCCTGAGTGATCCCAATGCTCCTGGGTTCAAAGACCACATTTTGAGGAGCAAGAATAGATGGTAAAGACAAAGGAACTGAACAAGGCCTTTCATGGGTTGATCCCAGTCTCCTCTCTCAGTTTTCATAATCACTGTTTTTCGTGTATGCTATAATTTCTAGCTATACCAGGATAGCTAGAATTTGCTATTTCCTCATATAATCATTGTACTTTATTCCTCTGTGCCTTTAATTATGAAGATCCTTTTGCCTGGAATGTCTTGCTTTCTGTTGTCAACTTTGAAAATTCTAGGCAGGAGGAAAATACTGAATGAGTGCTTAAGCAGTCTATTGAAGAAAAAAAAAAAAAGGCTTCACCAGTGGCTCAGTGCTAAAGAACCTGCCTGCAATGCAGAAGCTACAGGAGACACTGGCTTGATCCCTGGGTCAGGAAGATCCCCTAGAGAAGTGCATGGCAACCCACTCCAGTATTCTTGCCTGGAGAATCCCATGGACAGAGGAGCCTGTCAGGCTACAGTCTATGGGGTCACAAAGAGACAGACATGATTGAAGTGACTTAGCACAGTCGTAGTAACAACCAAATACTAATAAAAATAAAAGCATGTGCTACCATTTACTGAATGTATTTTAATTTTGAGGCATTGTCCTATGTATAAATTATCCCATTTAATCTTTGCAATCATTCAGTGAGGTAGCTACTATTCACAATTTTGCAGACATAGCAACAGAAACTCTAAGGGGTAAATGTTTGCTCAAAGTCTTAAGCCTGGAAAATGGCAAAGCTAGGATTTGAACCCAGTTCTTTGTGGTACCAAGTCTCCTATTATTAACTAAAGAAATGTATGCATTAAAAGACTATTTTCTGAGCACCTACTATGTGCTTGTCATTGTTCTGAGTGCTACACACACAGTGGGGAACAAGTCAGAAAAAACTGCACTCCCCTGGAACTTCCATTCTAGTGGGAAGGCACATGATAAACAAATCAGCATACAAGAATCTCAGGTCAGTTTCCTTTAAAGACCTTATCAGAGAAATAGGGAGTAGGGAGCCAGATCTTGCAGAGCCTGATGAACTATGAAAGAATTTAGAATTTCAGTATGAGTATGACAAGAAGTCATGAGACAGTACCAAGCAGGTGAGTGACAGGATCCAATCTATCATGTTTCAGCTATGGCAAGGTACACATTTCCCTCACATTTTAGTATCGCTAGAATTGGAAAATGTCTCACTTGGCATTTGCATAATTGGTGGAGTTTCCCCCTTTTGGGCAGTGCGTAAAGTAACGCGACTCATAATCAACAGTGTCTGAGGTTCCACGACGTGCGGTACGTTCTTACAAAGTGAGTCTGGCTACTGTGTGGGAAGGGAAAGAGCCTGCGTGGGCAGGAGCAGGAGTGAGAGAGCAGCTCAGAGCACTGGAGCAGCCCAGAAGGTTCTTCACTCCGATGCAAACCTGGGCGGGGTGGGGAGGGGCGCTGAGGCGCAGTCAGATCTGGGAGCACAGCAAGATGGACCCAACTAGGTCCCAGACTGCTGTTAAACATAAGGTTTAAGGTGAAGAGAAGAATGAAGAGTGACTCTTTGGGCTTTTTTTGCCTCAGCAGTAAAGAAAATGATGACACTATTTCCTGAGATATGTAAGACAGTGAGAAGTGTGTTGAGAAAAAAACCCCAACATTCTGTTTTTCACATGACAAGTTTAAGAGGCCTGTCATTCACCCATTCAGGAGTCAAATGGAGACTCCTCAAAACTCATCTCTTATCTGATACCTCTCTGAGCACCCCCAAATATGTGCTATGATAAACACACCTGCATTAACTTAAAGATGGAGCAGAAGAGATCTGCTTGCTTGTCCAAAAACAAAACCTCCAGTGACATGCAGATCTTCAAGCTGGAGACTATTTATGTTACTTTTAGGACTGGCAGTATTACCTTTACAATGGTGGAGTATTGCTGGGAAAATTTTTGACACTGGTCCAGTTTCGTCTGATTTCTCTCAATTTCTGCAAACAGCTCCTAGGAACCAAAACATCACAACCTTTTATCATTGTCATTATTATCACTGAAACAGGTAAGCATTTATTATGTTCTACGGCAGTGGTTTTCAAACCTTAGCTGTGTCAGAATCACCTAGAACACTGCATAAAACATAGATTGCTGGGTCCCATCTCCAGAGTTTCTGACTCGATAGATTTCGGTTCGAGTCTGAGAACTTCATTTCTAACGTGTTCCCAAGTGATGCTGAAGCCGCTACTCCGGCTGTCAACACTTTGAAAACCACCGTTCTAAGTAATTTACACGTATCATTTCATTTAGTCCTAACTACAAAAACCTTATGAGGGCAGTTGAACAAATAATGGACGATATGCATTCTACTCTTGTGGAAAGCAGAATATTAAAAGATAAAGTAATTGGCTCAAGTAAGGAAGCCAAAAAAAAAAAAAAAAAAATCCCCTCAAAATGCCAACATATAAAAACAGCTTTGAATGAGATAATTTTCTTCAACTCATAGCTTCCATGGGTTTTCATTTTCTATATTCTAACCCTAGCAAAACAAAATGCAATATTGACCATCTAATGCTTTCAATATATACTCAGGAACTCAGGATTGGAAGGGGCCTTCCAATCTTGGAAGGCCCTAATGCAAAACCAGTATCCAGTGACCATTCTGCCTGAACCCTTTTCAGAAGGGGCTCAGAATGTCTTGACATTTGGGGGCAAATTAACTGCGACTTCCACTGGGCCATGGCCACACCCACCGTCTGCTGGCTGAGCTGCTCGGAGAGCACTCTGCTGTCCTCAGCCTGGCCTGGCTTCATCATTTCCTGCTGGGCAGTGGTTTCCTCAATCCATCTGATGAGAGTTCCATGGCAGGCTCGGTAATCTCCCAGGACTTCCTGGATACTTTCTAGCTCAGATTGGCTGCAGAAGCAAAGGGAAACTGCTATCAGATATCTTAGTAAAAATACAACTAAGTAAACAAGGCAGTTCCCTCTTTAGCCCAGCCACGCCTCCAGCTGAGTTTGACCACAGAGGAATGAATACAGCTTTATTTCGAGGGAAGAGCAATGCAACACGGAGTGGGAGCTATGCATCTACCCAGTAATCTGTGGGCGAGAAGCAAATGGAAACCAGGTGTGCCCTGCTGACCTGGAAACTGCTTTGAAGCCTGGCATCCTGTGATAATCCTTGTCAATTTTTTCACCTATGCTGCCAAGGATTACTGGGGTTGCCAGTAAGGTAGTACTGTCTGTACACTTTGGTCTCCTGGTGACAGAGGACCTGTCAGAGTGTACAGCCCTGATGTATGACTCACTGTGGTTTCTTGGGAAGAAAAGTAGGGGTAGAGTGGGTGAAAAATAGTAGTTAATTCCAGTAACAGCTTCTTATACCACTTTTATTAGTCTCACTAGCAGGGACGGGGGAGCCTGGGCCATCTCTGGGGTTGCAAAGAGTCG
Source organism: Madoqua kirkii (assembly GCA_006408675.1). Classification (NCBI taxonomy): domain Eukaryota; kingdom Metazoa; phylum Chordata; class Mammalia; order Artiodactyla; family Bovidae; genus Madoqua; species Madoqua kirkii. The sequence continues at coordinate 8,507 of SJYC01114337.1, read as the reverse complement.
ACACAACTGAAGTGACTTAGCAGCAGCAGCCTTGGGATAATAATTCAATTATAGAGAATTAATCCAAACTTACATGAGTCTCTATCACCCCTCTCCCTATATATTTTCCTAAGTAGCCTCAGATAGGTGGTTTTCTGTCTTCTCTATTCAAATCAGTCATCAAAAACAGAACCTCAAGTAACAGATAAAAACACTAAATTAGCAAATGAAAAGGAAGCAAGAAATTCTGCAAAGCCCCACTACGAATAATGACTCATATTAAGTATCAAAGCTAGAGAATTCCCTGGTGGTCCAGTGGTTAAGGCTCCATGCTACCACTGCAGGGGACACAGGTGTTCCCTGGTCAGTGAGTGTATGCTTACTTAAAGGCAGGAATCAGTCAGGATGGGGTAGAAATTAAGTGACAGTATACATTCTGGAAAACATTCTGACGAATCCCTGCCTTTAAATAAGCATACACAGAAATAACTCTATTTGCAATTAAAACCTAGTTTCTGAACACTAGAGAAGAAAAGAGTGGGGCTATCACTCACCGGGTCTCGAGCTGGGCAATGACCCGGTGCCAGCGGTCTTGCAGCTGGGAACCTTTTTCCTGACAGCGCTCCAAATCCAGGTTTCGCTCTGGGGTCAGACGGCTCAGCTGCTCTGCCACCACCTTGGCCTTGCCAATTTCCTCATCTAGGACTGAAAACACTGAATTCTTGTCCTTCGCATCACTAAGCCAGTGCTATAAAAACACAAGCAGAGCAACAGGTTAAATATATTCCATGATAAAAAGGACTCAGACTAAGGAACAAAGCAAGTTATGTCTATAGCTGGCTCCATGTTACATCTGTGATTCAAACCCAGACTCTACAGTGTTTGCATCAGAAATGCCTTCATAGTCCGCAGGCACACTAGGCAACCAGTAGAGAAAAGTGCAAGAAACCTGTTTGAAACTTGAGTGTTTGAAACCTGACTCCACCACTTATAAGCTATGAAACCATGACAAGCCACTTAGCCAATCTGAATCATGGTATTCATCTGTACACAGAGGTAAAATTCCCTCCTCTAGCCACCTCACAGAGTTGCTTGTGAGCATCAAAGGAGGTAAGAGCTAAGAGATTTACAAACTTACAGCATAACTATTGATTGTGTCCAATTAAACTATGACTTTACTGGGGAGAAAAGGGAAAAAATAAATAGAGAAGCATGGTCCTTTATCTCCCTTTTGTAGTTAGATATATGTCTCGATCCTCTCTTCTTTGGACCTACATAAAAAGACATTAAATATAATATTCTGCCTAATTTGAATGCATACTTTAATCAGTGGCATGCCATCCAAAACTGCATTTCTCTGCTAACCCCAAGCAATGAGTATGTTAAGTCAAATTAGGAACTAGGAAAAACCAACCCGTAATGTAGACCGATGGGACTCCAGAGCTGAAAGATCTGCTGGTACCGCTTCTTCCTGACTCAGCTTGATTTCATAACCTTTGACTAAGAGTTCAGCATCCTGGATGCTACGAACTATAACATCGATTGTCTTCAGCCTGTGAGGATAAAATCACTTCCATTAGTACATGCATTTTAAGAGCTGGGCTTCGGACCTGGAGCACTACCAAGAGAGTCACCAGCTGTAACTGTCAAAATCAACTTCACCATTACTAAACGATGACAGGGTTTCATAAACACAAACGTAGTATATGCACTGCCAATTTAAGCCAATTAAAATAGAGTTTGGGGGACACTGGGACACACACACACGTGTGCATATGGTGGGAGTCTCACAAGAAAATAGGCGTGAGGACAGAAACCCACTCAAAACTATGAAGACTCCAAGATCTCCTCAAGGTCATAGGTGGGGATGTGTGGGTAGAGGCAACACCCTCAAAGCCTAATACGAGTTTAGATAAAAAATTTTCTTTCTTTAGTGTCCCTTTTTCTGTTTTAAAAATAAGTATCTAATCGAACAGAAATGAGATTCAAAATAGTCATAAAACTGCAAATCAACTCCCTTTCTTTCCTTCTGTATTCCCAGCATCTGTTCATTGCAGCCCAAATGAACCCAATCCATGTTATTTGGAACTAAAGCCAAGGTCTCTTTTTATGAGTACAAGCTCTTCAAAACCTGCAATCTCCCTGAATTGTTCATGAAACATTCCAGATACTTTTGTTTTCCTCATCCGAATGGAAAACATTGCCCTCTTGACCCAAATTCTCACTCACTCACTTGTTTAAATAGACAGTGGAGAGACCATACACATGGTCCATCTTCTCTACCAGCAGATTGAGTTCTGAGCGCAGAGTTGGGACACTGGAACCAGATGGGGACTGATGGAGAAAGCTGTTGCATTTCATGGAAATAGCATCCAAGTCCACTCTCAATTGCTGCAGATCCTCTTGAGTGTGCTATCAGGAACAAGACACACAACAGACACAGAGATAGAATTGAACCAAGGGGTTAGAAGAAGTCCTAGTTTAGAACAGCAAAATATCAGGAACAGACCAAATGTCATACATAGGAGAATGGTGGAATAAACCAGGCAACAGCAATGAAGGCAGAGCAGGGCAGAGAATAAAACAAATAAATTCTGAATACAGACTTGACTACAGACATACCTTCAGTATAAAGACAAAAAGAATTACAAACTCTAGATAGTAGGTTTGCTTTCTGTAATACTATGAGTTAGCAGTTCTGAAACCATGATCTGTACATGTTAGAATTAAGCAAAGTAAATTTACATTACGGATAATGTAAAGGAGGTTTTTCAGTCTTGGGGAAGGGAGTTACAAATATGGAAGAAAAGAGAGGTTAATAAGCCCTGAGGTATTGGTTTGGAAGAGGATGGACAGAGATATATACGAATATTTGTGGTCACGTGTATGCTTTATCTGCTGAGCAGGCCTAGAGTAGAGGCCCAATAAAAATGAGCACACTAAGCACCCGATCTTGGTTCCTAAATAAAGGGACCTAAAGAAAGCAAGACTCCTTGGAGACACACTGATTCTAGGGTTGGGGCTGGTAAAAGTAAGAAGAAGCAGGAATTGTTGAGGTAGGAGGTGCTACCAAAAGGGCAATTATGGGTATATTTCCTGGTGGTCTGGTGGTTAGGATTCTGCACGTCCATTCCAGGAAGCACAGACTACATCCCTGATCAGGGAACTAAGATCCTGCAAGACACATGGTGAAGTCCAAAAAAAACCCCAAAACAAAAAAAGGCATTTATTGGTCAATTAAAGAAATTTCAATTAAGGTCTTAGATAATAGTAATATATTCAATATCAGTGTTCATTTCTTGATTTTAATCACTGTCCTGTGGTTATGTAAGAGACTATCCTTGTATTTTTAAGTATATAGGGGTAAAGGAGCACCATGTCTGGAAGTTACTCTCCAAACAAATACTATTATTATTACTAGAAGAAAATGACAAAGCAAATGTAGAAAAATGATAACATTTTTGGAATCCAGGTGAAGGCTACATGAGAATAAAAACTTTTCTATATATCTGAAACTATTTCAAAATAATTTAAAAAAAAAGTTCTTTAGAAGAGTTCAATATTAACCTGAATTTCTTTGAATGCTCTCTTTTGCAGGGACAAATAGACTTTGAAGGACTATAGAAAAGTAAAAACAAAACAAAGCAAAAAAACCCAACAACTTCAATATGAGGATTATAGGTTTATGTGACATGACTCTTTTCATACTGTTTATGGGGATCTAGAGGCAAGAATACTAGAGTGGTTTTCTAATGGCAGAAAGTGAAGAGGAAGTAAAGGGCCTCTTAATGAGGGTGAAAGAGTAGAGTGAAAAAGCTGGCTTGAAACTCAGCATTCAAAAAACAAAGGTCATGGATCTGGTCCCATCACTTCCTGGCAAACAGATGGGGGAAAAGTGGAAACAGTGGCAGATCTTATTTTCTTGGGTTTCAAAATCACTGTGGACGGTGACTGTAGTCATGAAATTAAAAGAACTTGCTCCTTGGAAGGAAAGCTGTAACAAACCTAGACAGCATATTAAAAAGCAGAAACATCAGTTTGCTGACAAAGATCCAGATTCACAGAGTCAAAGCTACAGCTTTTCTGGTAGTCATGTACAGATGTGAGAGTTGGACCATAAAGAAGGCTGAGAGTCGAAGAATTAATGCTTTTAAACTTTGGTTCTAGAGAAGACTAGAGAGTCCCTTGGACAGCAAGGAGATCAGACCAATCAATTCTAGAGGAAATCAACTCTGAATAATCATTGGAAGGACAAGTTGAGCGAAGCTCCAATACCTTGGCCACCTGATGTTAAGAGCTCACTCACTGGAAAAGGCCCTAATGTTGGGAAAGACTGAAGGCAAAAGAAGAAGGGGCAGCAGAAGATGAGATGGTTGGATGCCATCACCAACACAGTGGACATGACTTTGAGCAAATTCCAGGAGATAGTGAAGGGTAGGGAAGCCTGATATGTTGCAGTCCATGGGGTTGCAGAGAGTCGGAGACTGAAAGCAAGGAACAGTGACATGCCTCACACAGCCTCAGATTCTTTTTGACCAAAGAAAATTACACTGGGCTCTCATCCTTCTCTTAAGACTTAGGAATTACTGAGACAGTTGAGAAAACTCATTCCTCCTCATTAGGCATTCCTTTCCATTTCGTTTTCTAATATTCCTTACAGAGCTCTCTTGTCACACCCCAAGTAGAAATGTTCCAGTAACACTCTACATTTCATACAGCAATGTTTGCTTACAAATCTGGAGGTACACTAAGTATTCTCTTACGATATCTCTTATACTGAAATCTCTAACTGCGACTTTAACCTTTTGCTTTTCTTTACACTATAAGCCAAAAGCAAGGACCTTTGGCTTACTTTCATTGCAAGCCCCCCAAAACTTAATAAAGCAATTAATATTTGCTGCTTTTACATCAAGAACATCACCTTACATTTTCATAGCATTTTACTTTTCCAGGAGGCTCATGGCATGTACTGTATCACTTAATTTTCAAAACTTCTGTGACTCATATAGTTCAGTTCAGTCGCTCAATTGTGTCTGATTCTTTGCAACCCCATGGACTGTAGCATGCCAGGCTTCCCAGTCCATCACCAACTTCCGAAGCCTGCTCAAACTCATGTCCATTGCATTGGTGATGCCATCCAACCATCTTATCCTCTGTCAGCCCCTTCTCCTCCCCACCTTCAATCTTTCCCAGCATCAGAGTCTTTTCCAATAAGTCAGTTCTTAGCATCAGGTGGCCAAAGTATTGGTTTCAGCTTCGGCATCAGTCCTTCCAACGAATTTTCAGGACTGATTTCCTCTAGGATGGACTGGTTGGATCTCCTTGCAGTCCAAAGGACTCAAAACTCTTCTCCAACACCACAGTTTAAAATTATCAATTCTTCAGTGCTCAGCTTTCTTTATAGTCCAACTCTCACATCTGTACAGGACTATTGGAAAGACCATCGTTTTGGCTAGACAGACCTTTGTTGGTAAAGTAATGTCTCTGCTTTTTAATATGCTGTCTAGGTTGGTTATAATTTTTCCTCTAATTAGTAAGCATCTTAATTTCACGGCTGCAGTCACCATCTGCAGTGATTTTGGAACCCCCCAAAATAAAGTCTGTCACTGTTTCCATTGCTTCCCTACCTATTTGCAATGAAGTGATGGGACCAGATACCATGATCTTAGTTTTCCGAATGTTGAGTTTGAAGCCAGCTTTTTCAGTCTCCTCTTTCACTTTCATCAAGAGGCTCTTTAGTTCTTTTTCACTTTCTGCCATAAAAGTGGTGTCTTCTGCATATCTGAGGTTACTGATATGTCTCCTGGCAATCTTGATTCCAGCTTGTGCTTCATCCAGTCCAGCATTTCACATGATGTACTCTCCATATAAGTTAAATAAGCAGGGTGACAATATACAGCCTTGACATACTCCTTTACCAATTTGGAACCAGTCTGTTGTTCCATGTCCAGTTCTAAGTGTTGCTCTTGACCTGCCTATAGATTTCTCAGAAGGCAGGTCAGATGGTCTGGTATTCCCATCTCTTTCAGAATTTTTCACAGTTTCTTGTGATCCACATAGTCAAAGGCTTTGGTGTAGTCAATAAAGCAAAAGTAGATGTTTTTCTGGAACTCTCTTACTTTTTTGATGATTCAATGGATGCTGGCAATTTGATCTCTGGTTCCTCTGCCTTTTCTAAATCCAGCTCGAACATCTGGAAGTTCATGGTTCATGTACGTTGAAGTTTGTGTTAGTGTGTGAGACGAGTGCAATTGTGCGATAGTTTTGAGCATTCTTTGGCATTGCCTTTCTTTGGGATTGGAATGAAAACTGACCTTTTCCAGTCCGGTGGCAACTGCTGAGTTTTCCCCAATTTGCTGGCATACTGAGTGCAGCACTTTCATAGCATCATCTTTTAGGATGTAAAATAGCTCAACTGGAATTCCATCACCTCCACTAGCTTTGTTCATAGTTTGTTCCTAAGGCCCACTTGACTTCACATTCCAGGATGTCTGGCTCTAGGTGAGTGATCATACCATTGTGATTATCTGGATCATGAAGATATTTTTTGTATAGTTCTTCTGTTTATTCTGGCCACCTCTTCTTAATATCTTCAGCTTCTGTTAGGTCCATACCATTTCTGTCCTTTATTGTGCTCATCTTTGCATGAAATGTTCCCTTGGTATTTTAATTTTCTTGAAGAGCTCTCTAGTCCTTCCCAGTCTATTGTTTTCCTCTATTTCTTTGCATTGATTGCTGAGGAAGGTTTTCTTATCTCTCCTTGCTCTTCTTTGGAACTCTGCATTCAAATGGGTATATATCTTTGCCTTTAGCTTTTCTTTTCTCAGCTACTTGTAAGGCCTCCTCAAACAATCATTTTGCCTTTTTGCATTTATTTTTCTTGGTGATAGTCTTGTGCAGTCTCCTGCATAATGTCACACATCTCCATCTATAGTTCTATGGATGGAGGGTAATACTATCTCCATTTTCTGAGAAAGGAAACTAAGGATGAGAAGTAATTTCCACAGGGGCTTCCCTGGCAGTCCAGGGGTTATGCTTTTGCCTTCCAATGCAGGGGGGTGTGGGCTGGATCCCTTGTTGGGGAGCTAAGATCCCACATGCCTCATGGTAAGAAAACCAAAACATAAAACAGAAGCAATACTGTAAAGAATTCAACAAAGACTTAGGAAAAAAAAGTCCACATCAAAAACATCTTCAAAGAAAAAAGAGAATTTGCTCAGTCACAGAGAAAAGTGTGCATCAGCGCCCACAGCAGAATCTGAGCCTTTCCGTACTATTTGTGGAGTCCCATGACTGGCAGTAACCATGTCACAGAATGTCACGTACGTGTAAGGGACACAGCGGAAAGCAGCAGCTCTGCCGCGCAGCCCTAGAGCGCCCACCTTGCCCTAAAGGCTTACCTCTTGCTCCGCAATCCTTAACGCAGTGTCTTGCCGTGCGTCTTTGTCAGTCCTAGAGCTGGCTGGGGACTGAATTCGCTGGATTAGCCTCTGTTCACACTCCTCCAGGCGCAGCCGGATATTCTTCAGCTCTGAAATGTACATCTTGGCCACAGTTTCCTCTTTTCCTCTGTGAATGCACAAGCACAGAAGACCATTAAGCCACACAACAGAGATCAGCAAACCTGAGAAAAACAGATTTACCCTTAGACAGCGTACCACTGGTTCTAGCAGAGCTGATACTCCATGAATGAAAGAAAAGCCTTATATGGGGAAACTTCTGCGTGTTTCCAAACTCCCTGCATTATATACTGATCTCTAAGGTCCAAATACATAATTTCCACAAGAAAACAGGATACATTTATTAGCAGTAATGAATAAAATACAACCTTTTCTTCCATGATCCGATTTTGAGTATTCATCTCTGTGAATTCATCTCGTATCTCAAGTTTTTCTAGCAATGCAACTGGTCAAAAGGAGGTGATGACACTTTCTAGTTTGTATGAAGGGTCGAGCAGCACCCTTCAGGGCTTTCATTCCACTTCCTTCCCTCTTCCCCAGGCACATACCATTCTCCATGGACTTCATCAGGAGCTGGAAGTGGGTTTTACACGCCTCCACCTCCTCTTCTAAGCGAAGACGGTCAGCCACTGAGAAGAGGGCAGAGTCACGACTCTCCTGCAGAAAGTCTTCGTAGTGGGCCTGCAGATTCTTCATAACCTGGTGGTACTCCCCAGGTGCTGAGGAGCGGAGCTGCAGAGAAAGAAAACAGCGGACACTTCAATGAAATGGAAATGTAATACAAAATAGTGCACAAACCAATATTTATAAACATGTTGATTTTTCACAAATTGAATGTGTCCATGAAATCAGCATTTGGATCAAGAAGCAGGACATTACTAGCATCTCAGAAGCACTCTGTGCCCTCTCGGATGCAGACCTTCAGTTCAGTTCGGTCGCTCAGTCGACTCTGCGACCCCATGAATCGCAGCACACCAGACCTCCCTGTTCATCACCATCTCGCGGAGTTCACTCAGACTCATGTTCATCCAGTCTGTAATGCCATCCAGCCATCTCATCCTCGGTCGC